>JBBMJY010000002.1:1008706-1025227 GCA_037833715.1 Toxotes lorentzi | reverse complement strand
GTGTTTAAAACTTTGCAGTGTTTGAATTGTTTTCTAGTGGGCACCAGGTGAGCACACGGTGTGAATATCAGCAGACTAAGATAGGATCTCCCCACAGCGAGCACTCTGCCCTTGTTTTAAACTTTTATCATAGTTTTCAGTTGGTGCTATCTAGGCTAATTTTTTATATTGTAGAATAAAGGCTGTAATTCATACTTACTTGAGTGCCTTTATTCTTTTAGGCCTGGTAGCTCTTAACACTTCCTGTTTTTAATTATCTTGGCTTAAATAAACTCTTTTTTTATTTTTTTATTTTTTGGTTTGAATGCATGTCTGCCGCTCTTCCTTTTTGAACTTGTTTTAATTATTTGTGTCACCACTTAGTTTTAGTAAGTTATATTGCCTTGAGGGTTATGATTCTAACCCCTCAGGCCCTTTTACACTCTGAGTTGGGTCACATTAAGGATAAGATCATTGCTTGTAATAAGCTGCAGGATTTGATTTGCTAATATTTAAAATGTTTAATATCTTATTTTTACTACATTTTTTTACATTGGCAAACACTGAAACCAACAATGAACACAGACAAAGTAAGGCTGTTAGTTTTGCTATATAAACATGTGCCATTTTGCACACCAGAGGAAAAAAAAAGAAAAAGAAACCTAATTCTGTATTTGGCTAATCCAGGAATTAGGAAAAAAAACAAAATGTGTATTTCATCACACTGAGGGACAATCATAGTCACGTACTACCATAAAACATTGTCCAAACCTAAACCAACTGAAAAAATAGAAATTCTGACCAACTGTATCAGCTCTACACACATCTGTGTGTAGATGTGTTCTAAAAGGATTTTAAAAACACACAATTTGAAAACCCCAGCTAGAGAGTTATGCTAACAATGTCTGGGCCGGCTAACTTTCCACCAACTAACTGTCAGCCTGTTGGTGGTAATGACACATTAACGTTACAAAAGGCCACAGGGAAAAAATGTGAGTTTAGGCCCCTTGTGAGCCTCTCACCCAACTTCCACATTGTGTATTGTACACTTACAGAGGACTTCATGCTATGAAAACAGTCTCAGTTATCCGTGGCTGGATTCCACAAGATGTTCGGAACATGAAATTTTAGATTTTGGTCATGCTGACATAATTGCATCACATAATTGCTGCCAGTCTCATGTTCCACCGCATCCAAGAGGTTTTCTATTGGATTCAGAGCTGGTGACCACTGATTGTCATTGTCACTTTAGCTTTGTGACATGGAGCATTATCCTGCTGGATGTATCCATTAGAAGATGGTGAACTGTGGACATGAAGGATGAACATGGTCAGAAACAATACTCAGACAGACTGAGACATTCAGACCATCACTGATTGGTATTAAGGCCCAAAGTGAACCAAAAAAACATTCCTCACCCCATCACACCACCACCACCAGCCTGGACTGTTGACACAAGGCAGGTTCGATCATTGGACTCCAGCAGTCTGAGTAAGACAAGTCAAGTCTATCCATTTTCTATACAGCCTGATCCATCAGGGTCGCGGGAGAGCTGGAGCCTATCCCAGCTGACTGTGGGTGAGAGGCGGGGTACAACCTGGACTGGTCGCCAGTCAGTCAAACATGGAACATAATTCATTTGAACATTATTGAATTCCTTTTTGTCTTATGTCCCTCAATCAAAAAGGAAACACTGCCCAGAGAAACACAATGGGGACCTGTACACTTAAAAGACTGTAATACTGGAAGACATGTCATGAACAAATACTTGTATAAATGGTCCTAAGAGTCAAAGTATTGACTGACCTGATGATGGCTCAAGATGGAAAGTCAGTCAGAGGATTGCCAATGTCATTACAATTCGTCCTGAGGGGAACCTGAACCAAATTTCTCAGCAATCCATCCAATAATTGAGAAATTTCACACAAAACCAATAAACACCCATAGCACTAAGGACAATAAGATTCATTCATTCTGTTCTTCAATAAATAGCTGGCTTAATTTAGTATGGGTCAAAAACAGTATCCGATTCTTGATTGTCGGTTTTTGTGTGTGCGTTTTCATCACTCCTGTATGCTGCAGTTGTGTGTGAGAAGTTTGTCAGAGTGGTGAATTACAGTGAGCTGTGGAGTAAAACAGCAGCCTTCCAGTCGGAGCGATAAGACGACCTGTGCCAGCTCCTCAGCTTCAAAACCCGATGAGGAGAGAGAAGAAAGAGTCAGGAATCGATATGTCAGCTCTCTGGCCCTCACCATAATGGCTCCTTATGGGGTGATAAGCAGCTTAATCTTTCCCAATGAGAGAGGAGTGTGGAAGAAGGGATATGTGACACGCTAGGATATGTGACACGTTAGGTTCAACAATCCCCAAACAGTATATCCTGTCCCTTCATTCAGTCTGTAACTATGGTGAATCAGTTAGTCATTTCAGCATTTCAGCATGCCACTTGATGCCACTTGAAAAATGAAAGCTCCATAGATTTGCAAGTAGGTTGCTGGCATTCGTTTTTTGTTTTGTTTTTTTTTGTGAAACAAAGTAAATCTCTGGAGCATCATCTCCTCTCTACAAACACGTGATAGTTTGTCCATGTCCTTACTCTGACACTTCATGGAACTGAACCGTCACTAACAGAATTTGTTTCTTCTGTAATTTTCCTGTTATGACAGGTCAAAGTCTGCTATGAAAATGGTTTTTGTGGTCCTCAATTACACATGTGGGCAGGAGGAGCTGGAGAGCAGTCAACGGCAACTAACAACCCCATCGTTAAAACGGCTGCAGATAGCCATTGCTAATGGGAGGGTTTAGAAATCAGACTTAATCAAATCAAGCTGGTAGATTTGTCATTAGTCAAATGTCGGCTTATGTTTTGTCCTGACAGTGCAACTAACAACATCCATCTGTGGAGCTCTGCAAGGAAACAGGAGGAACAGAAATTGAGAAGAGAGAGGAAGAAAAGCTTGAGCACGAAAATAAGCAGTTAAATAAAGTTAGACTGAAGATTCAGGACTTCAAAAACCAACATTTTTGACTGTGCTCAGTTGAATGTTATTTAAAACTTTAATAAGTGCAGTCTCATGCTGTGGTGTGGTGGTCACAATCCAGAATGAAAGGCATTAAAGAAATTGCAATAGGAAAGCATTAAAAACACATTCAAAATCAATGTATATGACAGACAGTAGCTTGTAGCACAACACATTCAAAAGAACTACATTTTACATTAACCATAATCCTCTATGACAGCTGTTTGTATTGGTTTTGGCACCTCCTTTTCTAAGTACTCTGGACTCACTGGTATCTGGGATGTTTGGGGGAGATGATTCAATCAGAGCTGCTGGTTATTGTTTTCATTTAACCAAATTTCAGTTAAAAACATAAAATCACTTTTTTTTTTTACTTAATAGTAAAATCATTCATTAATAGTGACTTCACATCCAGAGACCTGCCTTTTAATCAAGCTATGTTTAGCATATAAAAGCATTGTCTGACACATTGTCAGTATGTGGCCGGGATACAACTGGAATCAGATCAGTAGTAGCTGCGAGCGCTGAGTACACTTTGTTTGGTTCCCTGATTGGGACAGAGACATCCTCTGAATGCCTTGGGTGATATGGAGATGAGAGGGTGGAGGGATACAAGCTGTCTTCCTGTGTGTGCTGTCCAACACACTTATCCACACATTCTTGTTTGGCACCCCAAGAGTATGGCGAAGGTTGGCACTGAGAAGTCTGGATTCAGTTACCCAGCTGGATTTGTAGAAAGGCCACATTAACCTCTTAGAGGGCCCTGGGATAAAAGTGATACTTGCTATATTGTCCAACCAGAGTCCCACAAACCAAACCAGCATGGTAACCTGAAATGTATGGCAGTGGCTTTATGATACACTGATTACACATTTTATTTATTAAAAGTATTATAACAGACATCCAAGTGTCTTTCCCAGTTGAGACCAAGCAGCCGTGAGCATAAAGCAGCCAAGTCTGTAGTCATCCTGCACTGTTCTCAGATTTGTTTTTGACATTCTAATGGAAAACAACCTCCCATCAAGTGTACACTGTGGCAAAGCAAAAAGCAATGTGGAAAAGCTTGACAGTCACTGAGAATGCCTTAAGCGATGAGCTCAGCTCGATCAAAGAAGAAAGGAAAGCTTCCCTGTCACCTTCTACATCTGTCTCAGTCGTGGGGGTGTAGCGGGCTGACATAGTGGCCATAGTGGCCATGTGGCCATTGTGGCCATTGTGTCAGGCTCATGACAGTCCCACTTAATTGTACCACAGTAGTCTTTGATGGTCCTGTGGGGAACCTATCAGCATCTTCAATAAAGAATTCTTATGATTGGACAGCTGCTCAAATAAAAAACTTTTACACACATTTCCCTGTAATTCAGGCTGACAAGTAGTGTTTGGTGTCTTTGGAAAATTACTATAATAACTCTGTAAGTTTGAGCAAATTAGACCCACAAAAAAGAGTTTATAATGCTACAACTGCTGTGTTGTTGTAACCTCGTCAGCAAAGTCAGACTTTCCAATTACACTTTTTTTAAATAATAATTTTTATGTGAGTATGTGTGATGTTTATCATTAGTATTTCATTACACATCCATCCAATCTACACACTCGATTTCATGAGCAAATCCCTCAGGGAAGTTAATCAGTTTTTCTTTCCAGCACAGGATTTTACTGCCATGGCAGCATTTTGTCAGTGTAGGCGTCATATTCTCCAACTGTGGTTTCAGTGTCTCACTTTAAAACAAAGGCCTTTAAATAACTGTATAAAGCAAACTGGATTACCTGTGATAATCCAATATGCTGAGCTTCTGACAGCTGTGGCAAAGCTCGGAGGCAGTAATGAGATCAGTGTGCACTAATAGCTGATCATAAAAAAAAAAAAAACATTTTAGCTCAGAGGAGGAAATCTTGGCTCTCATCATTCCGTCTGAAGACAAACAGGTGTGATGATAATGACAGGAAGTCTAGGGCTGACAGTTCCTGGCTTTTCTTTTTCTAAAAGTTAAAAAATGCTAAGGTGTTTGTTAATATCCTCACACGCGCCAATCAAAACTCATTCAAATTCCAAGGTTCAAGGTCAACACAAACTCTTTGGACTGGAGTGTCACCTGCTAATTAAGCTTTATCTGAGACCTGGGACTGTTTTCAAACAGAATTTTTGACTTTTGAGAGAGAGAGGAAAAAAAAAACATCAAGGATGAACACTTGATTTGGTAAACCACCCTGTGCCTGCTGAAGAGCAGCTCACTGCCACTTCTCCGACATTTTTAATGGAATTATCTGGGTCTGTCTCCCACGGTGAAGATGCGATTTTAATGAATGGGGTTACTTTTCCTCAGAGCCGTTGTTTATACACCTTGTTGCACAGATATAATGTATTTTTTTCAGCACACCTAGTACCTGCCAGCTTTACAAAAATAAAAATCTAACTTCTTTTTTTATGAGATCTTATTTTGTAAGATATACATTTCATGCACTGCATAGTTTTGCTTTGAAGCAATTTGATTAGAGCTCATAGAACATGTCAGAGTTTTCCACTGAAATCTTCCTCCACTCCACACTTTACATGAGCATTAGCACACTAAGGCCAAACACTGCACTTTCCTTATTGGTGGCTCCTTATAACTTTGTACATCCTGCAGCTGAAGCTTATTTTGCTTCTGCATTCATTGTAAGTCACTTGACAGAATAGAAGCTTCGGCTGAACAATGTAAAATGTAAATGCAAGCTCAAATCACATATTCTTTTATTCTGTGTCACTGTGCTCCTCTTCATGTTCTTTATCATCGCCCAACATGTCAACCTCCCCCTTACCCTCTCGTTTCCTCGCCACACTCCCCTCCTCTTCCTTCCCTCCCTCGTTCTGGTAGGACAACAGACACCGAGTCGATGGCAGTGACAGGTGACGCTTTGGATGAAAGCCCCTGACTCCAGTGGCTGTCACAATGTTCAGCAGAGAAGTGAAAGAACCAAAGGAGGAAAGGTTTTAGTTGGAGGGGAATGGAGGGAGGCGAGGAAGGAGCGGAGGTGGAGATGTGAACTGAAGTCGTGTGTCGCCCCCGGGGCTCTGAGCCTCTAATTGACTGCAGTGGGTTGACGGTGGCTCTTTGACTGTCATTTCCAACACACACACACGCACACACACGGGTTAGCGTTTGTATCTTTGTGAGGGCCTTCTGTTAGTTTCACTTCCCTGATACTTTCACTCAGAATGGGGATGATTGGATGGGAATTGGCATCTGAGCATACAAACTCCAGCCTCATTTGAAAACCATGTCAATTACTCCTGATTTGCAGAACTTCATATAGTGTCTGGAAATAATTCAACATTATGGGAAATACACTTATTTTCTCGTTACCACTATCAGGTCTGTGTGGTAAATAGGAAGCTACTCCCAGCAGCTGGTTAGCTTACCTTAGCATGAAGACTACAAACAGGGAAAAGTTTGCTTATTTAACCTGGAAATGTGACACATTGTGGTTTGGTGAGAAATAAGAAGAAAAAGAAATAGATCTCAATTCCTGGGCAGTCTCTTAGATACAACTAAGGGCACATGGGAGAAAATATTTAGCATAAATCCGGGTCAGAAGACACTACCACTATGACAAAACTGAGGAATCTATCTTTAAATAATATTATATTCAGATTTTGCACTGAAGCTAATATCATAATATTTCCTTACTTATGTAGGAAGTGTCCTTACAGAGATACATATACCTGCTTACACATCTTCAGGGGTGTACAGAGAAATAAATACCCATGGGCATGTCAACATATAATCACAGCATGCACACAAACGCACCAGCTCTCATGATGTCTGTGTCTTGGCTGTGGTCCAACAAATTAGCGTCTGTCATTCTTCCTCACCACTCTTCCAACACACACACACACACACACACACACACACACACACACACACACACACATATGTGCTCATACACAGAGCTGCTGAAACTCTGGAAAATGGGCGACACCCACGGAGGTTTTCGAAGCCTTTTATCACACCAAAGTTCCACAGGGATTCACTCAGATGGACTGCTCGGACAAAAACATGTTGGTAATGGCCACACAGCTGGGACAGAGGACCAGAGGGGATTGGGGGATATTTGGACGACTGGATGGGTGGATGCATAGATGGTTTGATGGAAAAACGGAGGTATATGAGTGGCAAGGAGGTGGTCGTCTGAGATCCCTAGAGGTGTGGACAAGACGATGACCAGATGGCATTTGTCTGCCAATCTGTGACCACTGGGACAGCAGGGAAAAACACAAACACACACTTTGTGTGCTTTGTAGGAAAAACAGACGACTAGCACTCAACTCAACTAGATGCCGTGGCCAAGGAAATGTTACATTTGAAAGCTGCGGTAACTTCCACTCTCACTGTGATAAAAGTGTGAACACATTCCATGTTTATTAACACACTACTGATTCATTTGCTTTTCAGTTTGCTCACACCGCTCTCCGACGCACAATTTTCATGAAATGTTGGTTGATGTGCAACCTCTACAGACTCACAAAGGATTAAAAAAAAGACTTTTGCTGCTCTCAGTTCAGTAGGGCTACAGTATGTTTTTGTGTAGACACATGTCAAAATTAAAATGGCTGCCAGAGTACCTGTAGCCACCAGTCTCATTTACTGACTGTGTTCTCATTTTAAGCAAATCTCCAAACCCCTCTGGACACTGGATACAAATAATTTCTTTTTAACATCAGCAAGATTGTTATGAGTTTTCCATTTACGTCAATGTACAATTGCTTTTCTTGTAGTCTTGGCAGTAGTGGCATTGTTATGCATTTAACTATACCTACATATGACTAATTGAATGCAATATTTTCATAAGTAGCACAGACTGTTTTCTAAACTAACATTAATTCCTGAAATAAACAGCAAATATAACTTGTAATAGCTTATTCTTCTTTTTATAACTTTTTTGATTCTTGATTTTGATTCTAATTTCATGCTGTCTGTCTACACACACTGTGGGAATAGGAAAAACAACTATGCTGGCAAACAGCAAACCGCCCTGAAATGCATGGAACATCACTTACTGTTAGTGTTTCCTGAAAGTGCTGCTCCTCTGCCCGTTGCTGCCTCACACACTTTCCTTTAGTATTCCTGATAAATAAATCAGTGCACACACACTGACACAACTACATGGACATACACAGAAACATGCAAGTCAGTGTCAGCCTACCGAATCTGTTGCCCCCTGCACTGATTCCACTCTCATGCTTTATGTATGAGCTAAATGCTTAAGTTGAATTATTAGGATGTTTTATTCAGGCATGGGCTGGGGCTTTCTCTTCTCCCCCTGTTAAGGAGGGCTGGTCGGTAGAGAGATGGGTGGCACTGTGGAACATGATTTGGATTAATTAGTAATGGTGAGTGCAAGGTGCTGGAGATGTAACATTAATGCAGACAGGCTGATGCTATGGTTGATACAACTTCTTCATCTTATCTGGGACAGTGAAGAACATGCACAGCCTCATGTCCCCTCAGAGACACTGTACACACTGGATACTAATGCTCTGTGTAAATTAGGCACAGACTGACGTCTGGATCATCCGTCAGAGTTTATCTAATCAATGGATTCAACCAAAGTGAGTCACCTGAGTTTTAATTGCTCACATGTTGTCCAGCCTGCCAAGAAATTATTTAGGAATTAGTGATTAAAAATTCATTTTCAGAGACTGAATACCTACATGGCTGTTTTTAGCCCCCATTTTGGTACAGAGTCCAATTTCTGCTAAACACAGCTATTAGAAGGACTATCATGACATCTATCATATCCAAGTTCCCTAGGGGATGGATCCTAATGATTTTAGGTGAACTTCACTTTTCATCTACTGCTCACAGAAAGTTACAGTTTTCATTTATCCAGTGAAATATCTTGAACGCTCCCAAATGGATGGGCACAGCATTAGGTACAGTTATCTGTGGTTCACTTTTAATGGATCCTAATGATTTGTGTGATCGCTAGACTGATGCTGCAGTTGACATAAAAGCACAAGAAAACCCACAAATGTCTTAAAAACTGCTTCATGCATTCATGTTCTCTGGACTAACTATAACCACATATACATTAGTGATCCTGTGACTTTTCTTCTAACACCATCACCAGGTCAAAATTTGAATTTGTCCATATTCTTGTACTATATCCATTGCCCCAGAGACTAAAAGCAAGCTGGAGTGTACTGTACACTCAAAATACACAATACTGATGTTAGCAACAGACACTGAGGTGGCTGCTCTCTGTGTGATAGCACTGTTAGCTCTGTATCATTTTCCTCGGTATTTGAGATGTAATGTCCTGTGGAGCTTAATACTGTCTCAGATGTCTTCCTACCAGATAAAAATGGAGTTATTTAAGGAGAGACTGCCATTGTTAACTGAGTGGATATGAGTGGTCTGTGTAAAGTGTATCAGTTTGACTTTTAATATATCAGATGAACTGCAAAAATGAATGCAGTTTTCTAAAATTGTATTATTCATTGCTCAGATCAATAACTTGTTTTATTTATTCCATTTCTATGGGATGTTGGACAGAAAAAACTAAATTGGAAGATTTGAGTACATGAAGAGAAATAGCACAGCATGAAGAGTACTATTTCTCTTCATGCTGTGGGGTAGAATCTAAACCCTGGTTGGCCAATGTGGCAAATCAACTCACCCTTAATCAACTCTTCTTAAGGTAAACACACTAAGTAAAGCCCCTTTAGCTGGAAAATTCACTGTCAAGAACAAAACCCAGCTGTTGCTCTCAGCTCATGATAGTTTAGTGTTTAGGTCACAGAGCTGCTAGCAGACTGCAGACTCTTGGTCGCGTTAAATGTAAACCATCTTCCATGTTTGGTGGAGGAATGTCTGATCTTATCCACAGCAGAAATCAAATGTTGCAAATGATCAGTCAGAAAGACCAGCTCCCTGCCCTCTAAGCACCGAAATCTGTTCTAGCTGTTCACAATGAATTTACTGCAAATCTTCTCGTTCTCTTTAGTGGTTCTTGTAAGTCTCTCGTGATTGAACTGACATGTCAAACACTTTCTGACTGACACAGTCAGTGACAGGAATCTGTGTATCTTTTAGAAAATAATGCAAAGAGAACATGAATGAAACATCAGATTGCTTTCCTGAGTATCAAGTAAACTGGTAATCCTGGTGAAATCTTCCTGAGATTTCTTAATTCTTAATTAGTGATTTTTTTTGAAGAAGCACACTTCAGTAGGTTATTGTTTTTGTACACAGTGTACAAACTATCAAGACTCTGATGCCATTAATCCACTGCAAATGCAGCTGATGGCTCTTAAGGTGACTATTTCCATACCCACAATCTTGTATATTGTGGGTATCTCATAATAAGTTGTATCTTTATTTGTCTCTGTGAATATATTACTCACCACACCACCATAATACAATCCTCAGTGTGGTGTGATGTCTCCAGTTTAGTGTGTATACTCACTGACTCAAAGCCCTAAGGGGTCAGTATGTCTGGGTGCATTCATTTCCCATTGCACAATATGGTACAATTAGCAAATTAACATGGAGCCTGACCACACCTGAACACACACACTTACAAGCTGTTGAACCTATCATAGCCTGGGAATGTCCATCCCCTGTGTGTGTTGTGTCCATCAGTTGTAGGTCAAACAGATGGTCAGATCAGCGTTGCAAATGTTCTGCACGCACTCTTTCAGTAGGAACAATTAAAACACATTAATCTTTTTGTTATTTTATTTACGCCACAGTTCTACTGTTTACCTGAGGGCATCCTATTTCCTCTTTATCCCCTTGTTTGGATTCCACAATGTCATAACAATTTATTGATTCTTCACTATTTAGAAATAAAGGCACTGACTGGAAACCTGTGAAATTACTGTTAAGGGGTGCATTTGTATGCAACACACAGCCTTGCATCATAAAAATTTATTTTAAACCACATTCCACCTTCGCTGGACAACTCTGGCAACTAAGATGAAGCATTTTCAATAGGAAACAGCAGCCAGTAGTGATAATGCTAAACAAGGCTATACACACAGATAGCTCTACAGGGAGCACAAAACACACAGAAATGAAGCTCAGTGGAAGTTCAGTCAGGAAGACCGTCTCCCTGCCTTCTAAGTCACAAGCAGTTTCTCACTATTTCTAAGCTCCACCAGCTCCTTGTTGTCTTCATCCAACCACGACCTGACATGCTCACCTTTAGCCACTTTAAAAGTCTTCTCTTTCTGCTGTCGTTCAGTCATTTCAGCACTGTGGCAATTTGCAACCCACCTCCGCCCCTTTCAACACCTGAACTGCAGATGGCTGACCTTCTCCAATCAAACCCTCCAATCTGAAGTCTCCCTTTATGAAGACGTTCCAACCTTGAGCTCCATTCCTTATGACCACCACCAGTGTCTAGGCTCTGTGGGAGTTTCCTTCATGTCAGAAGCATTTAATCCATCGGGTAGTTTGGTGATCTACTTCTTGCTGGGGTCTATCTTCCCTCCTTTGTTACTGGCCTCCATGGTTACTTGTGTACTCTCACACTCACGAAGAACAAAATGGCCAGTAGCATTTTATTTCCCACAGACAGTAAAAAACAATAAATGTTCCTGGCTATTTCCACACCAATTTCCAGAACTCCGACATGTGTCATAGCATCATGCTGGAAAAGGCACGAAAATTATTGTGTCTACCTGGGTGTCATGTTTCCATCAATGCTGATCAGAGCTGAAGCCAATACAACACACCCACACCCAAGACCAAACTGGCGAGGAAGGACAGAAACGCCCAGCCTCTTATACTTCCAGAGGTGTGCGCAATCAGAGCCAGAGGCAGAGGAGGGGGGAAGGGAGGAGCCGCCCAGGAATCCACAATCTGAAAAACACACCCACACCCAAGACACGCACACCCACATAAGCACACAGAGAGACAAAAGGGAAGACAAAGCAACCACAACACCAGAGGCAGCAGAGCTGCCTCATAACAGAAAGGGCTTTAATTGATGAGGCACATATGGTCTTGAAAACAGACTCCGTACACCTTTTTCATTTTTTTAAAAGCATACAACAACGTGACAATTTCAAATCCATTTTATTCATCCAAAGCCAACAGTCACGTTTCTTTTCATCCAAAGCCAATAAAGATGTCAAGCACAGAGGTTTAGCAATATTCATTAAACAACTTTAAACACACAGTAACAGAGTTCTCACCAGGTTGCTAATAGCTAATCCTGTAGCATGAGCTAATAGGCAGGTTTCCTTCTTGATATAATGAACATTTGTACAGTTTGAGCCACATAAACAGCTTTATATGTTGATCTCCACACAGACTCTCAGTCATTTTAGGCTGATTTTTGCCCCCTGCCTGCACACACATCTCACTGATGATGTCCCTCAGAAACCCCCTCTACAGGCCAAGCACCCGAGTTGCACACAGCAGGTAAGGCTGCGAATTGCATTCTTACTGTGTTTACATTTATCCAGACAGTAGTTTGACTGTGGTCGCTGGTGTTGCTTATTCCACGTTTTTCAGAATAGAGCTGTCAATAATCAGTTAGTTTCCCAGCAGGTGTGTCACTGAGCGTGGAAGAACGTGTTTGAAACTTGAACGGGTCGGTGCTGAACCAAGGGCTTCTGCTTAGGGCTTCGTCATCTGAGGGAGAGCGGGGGAGTGGGACTATGCTGGGTGGGCTCACATCAGCTACTGGGGGCTGGCTAAATACAGCAGCTAACGATCGGGTTTCCACTGTGCTTCCAAAACAATGATTTGCAACAGTGCAGCAACAAGCTGTAACTAATTACTGTGGAAGTCTAGCATGTAACCACACATTCTTTGGAGGGGTCTTGTTGCCCCCGAGTACTGAGAAAAGACCTATCTGTGCCCCCAAATATATAGCTAAGTAGATCCTCCTTTTATGAACCCAGTCAACAGAACCCAGTCAACAGAAGTAAATAATAATATTACATACCATTTTCCTCTTCGCTGTTTTAATAAACTGGAAGGATTAAAATTACACTACCATACATTGTGTAAGTTTGGACAAGGACATACCATTTTAAAGGACAACACAAGTGGCAGTGTAGGATGTGGTATACATAAAAGAACCCAGGATGCTGTATTCTAGTTGATACTGGGACTGCGCTACATAAATGGGCTTCTGAAATCCCTAACTAAAAGTGCATCCCTTTTTAGAGTTTAGAGAAAACTGGTATTACCAAACCAAGTTCTCTGATCATTTTTGTGAGTAAAATAATTAGGCTAAAGTTGTAGCTGTAAATTTTTGGACACACAGGAAAGAAATAAAAACACTGAAATAAAAATTATGAATCGGTGTAAAGGGGAGGGTTTAGTCGTTACTGTAGTGAAGTGGGTCTCCACAGATGCACAGTGGATCACACTGAAGAGACCCTGAAAACCATTAAAGCCCTAACAAGAGTGAAGGTCAGAGGTCAGATGTCTGTTCTTCATCCACAGTCACTTACGGTACTGTGTGAGTGTAGTGTGAACAAAAAAAAAAAAAAAACATTCCTCTGGATGTGCCCTGTGTTGAAGGAGGTAAACTTTGAACATTGCATAGACTAATAGCAGAAGATGCCACTGCAGGTGATGAAGGGGGAAACCACGTCACTTAACAGAGAATAAATCCACTCCTACAGGAGAGACAACTGTAGGACCAGTTCAAATTCCCATGGGGGGTGCAGTATTTGCTGCCTGCAAAGTGACTGCAAAGGAGTTGTGGGAGAGAGATGTATTAGTAATTGATACCCCTGTCCACTACCCACTCCCAGCTGGGGTCACTGTTCTCCTTCCTTCCAATATGAATGTGGACAGTTTCTCACAGTTATTGAGGAATGAGTCACTAAAAGCCAGATCCATCCCCAAGAGCATTGCTGTAGTCTATGTTCATAAAGCCAAAATAGTGACTGAGCTCCTAACACAGTAGATCCTGGATTATTCAAATTTGGAAAGTCCCCCATCCCTAGAAGCTTGCAGAGAAGTTAGCAGAGAGAGCTGCAGTATTTCCCCTCGGACAATGGGATGTGGGGCTGGCTAAAGGCTTTCAACATACTATCCACCTCAGTGACCCTCGACCTTTCCAAGATAAGTCAAGTCAAGACAACCTGAAGCCTCACACAAGAACCATCAGAAAAACAAACAAGGCTACAACAAAAGAGTCAGAATCCACAACCTGCAAACAAGGAGATAAGGTACTTGTTCAAGCCTTGGGATTTCCAAGAAAACATATTTTAAAAGTCTGATTCCAAACCTAATTGTGTATCAAGTGCAGCCAGAATGGAGAAGAGGGGATGGCAAAAATGCTGATCTCTGAGACCATCCACCACAGCTTCCAGTGCCCCTAATCAGGCTAGAGCCCAAAAGGAATGAGGGACAAGCTGGTGGTGAACTAGTGAACAGCGCTTCTGAGACTGACGAACAAGCACAGATGCACCTCTGGCATAGAGGTAGATGTCCTTCCCATGTGAAATGAGCAGGAGCAACTGCAACAAGTTGCATGCAAAAAAAAGTTAAAATACACTGTAGACAAAAAAAACGGAATCGAAGTTCTTCCCTTTTTTGAAGTGCTGCCGGATTCTTACACTAACACAGATAGTTGAAAGCAGCGGGTGAAAGATGAAACAGACACGTCCATGCATATTCAGCGTGCCTCTGATCTCTATTTGTGTGGTTTTGATTAAGTTGTGTATGTTTCCTCTGTGTGTGTGTGTCTTTTGAATTTCCACTTGTATATGAATCATTTATCACCATATGACATTGGTAATAAGCTTGCCTTGTTTTTGTCACCAGCTCCAGAGAAGAACACGTTGAACTACTAAAGTTTTGAGCTTCAGAAATTATTTTAGTGCATAGAGACTGTACTGTACACTTGTTTTTGTCAATAAGATATCTATTGTCCGCAATAGGATTTCTGTTGCGTGGAGCTCGATCCTCATCTCCAAAGGAAACCCTTTTGATTTGAATCATCTTGTGGCCTTTCCTCAGCATAAAAATCATGTTTGTTTATTTTTACTTTGATGAGGCCATGCATTCCTCATCGAGGCAACTCTATTCCCTTAAAACATGAGCTACTTTGTGAGCTGACATGGTGGAAAACATTTATATACCCAGACAGATGGTGCTGAGCATGTGAGATCAACATTTCTCAACTGCATAGTGCTGAAAGCCCCTCCATCCAAAAAAATTTGCCATTTTCAGTGTTTAACCACTCTCAACTATAAAAACTGATGTTATAATATTGCAGTTGGTGGCTAAATCCCCAGCTCCTCCAGTCCTGTTCTCTGCACATTCACTCTTTTTGGTTGTAAATATGAAGTTATTTTAAAATGTGTAGTGTTAGTGTTGCACCATGTTTACCTTTTAAAGTAAAAAAAAATAAATAAAAAATATCTCAGTCTGCTGGGATTGGTCAGATCCCACAGGCCTAAGCAGGCATTGCCCACCAAGTTCCCAGTAAGCTCTGGAAACCAAAGCAATCCAAAGTGAAATGGTTCACACACACACACAACATTCTTCCCGTTGTTGCTGTTTCCATCAGAAATAAACATCAAGTAAACACAACAGAAATCGTTTATGCCTGCAGAACACGCGTTAACAGAACCTTCTCACTTTGTAATGAATCACAGATTAAGATTCAAAGTTATCAGGGCTTGTTCTCTTTCGGTAATGTACAAGATGAGCTCGATCTGTTTGCAGAATTTCAAATGTTACATGAAATGGTGATGATTTAGGTTTCTAGGGCCTAGCAGCTTGTAACTGTTGCATAAGTTTGCATTTTTACAGTGCTGGAGTTCAGTCTGAATCCAGTGTTTCCTCCCCTCCTTCTCTGTTATTCCCTAACAGGTTTGCTGTTGGTTTGTTGTGCCCTTGTAGTTGGAACAGAAGCCTCAGGGTGAAGGGTAGGCGGTCCAGGTGGCTGGATTGCTGTTTTAGGCACTTTGGGACGATTCCTGCTCTGTCCTAGTTTCCGAATCGCTCTGAAAAACATATTGATTGAGTAAACTTTATATTTTTTCCAATCATGTTCTTTTTCTTTCCTTTGTCTTCTTCCTCCTTATCCTTCAGTCAACCCCATGCCATCTCCCTCACTCACCTCCAATAAACAGTGTCTCTTTCAGATGGGGTAAAAATGGCGTGCCATGCCTGTTTGAAAGATTCTAGTCATCGCTCCTGCTATGATTTCAAGCCTGGACTTTTTTGAAGTCACTCAGAGATAAACACATTTTTGGCTGCAGGAGGGAGAGAAGGGGGAGGGGAAGGGAGGACAAGAGGAAATGGAGAGAGAGAGCATAGGAGGGAGAAAAGGACAGGAGGAAGGAATGAGGAAGTCCTCTGATCTGCTGCCTTCACTCACTTGGAGGACAGATTCTTCCTGTCAGCTGTCCCACACACACAGCTGGACTGTGAAGGACAAGACATGCAAAGATGAGTAAACTCTTGTCTGTCAGGTCATTCCTGTGTGTGTGTTTGTGTGTGTGTGTGTGTGTGTGTGTGTGTGTGTGTGTGTGTGTGTGTGTGTGTGTGTGTGTGTG
>JBBMJY010000002.1:971096-981443 GCA_037833715.1 Toxotes lorentzi | reverse complement strand
GTGTGTGTGTGTGTGTGTGTGTGTGTGTGTGTGTGTGTGTGTGTGTGTGTGTGTGTGTGTGTGTGTGTGTGGTTTTATAATACAATGAAAGGTCAGGCAGTCCTGGAGATGGAGGCACATACTGAGCAAAAAGAAGAGAAAACAACCAGAGAGAGGAGAGGAGAAGTTTTGGTCTGTTTTGTAACACTGGGTTTGACAGGTGATTGGATATCTGAGTGTCATCATTTTGAATTTTACTCCTCACTTCCTGTGGGACAACAGATACACAGATAAATCTGTATTTTATAAAGAATGGATGGACAGGAGCGTTTGGTCAGTTTTGGAGCTGTTAGTGAAAACTTGTTAGCATACAATGAGTTATTTTTATTTTTATTTCAACCCAAGCTTTTTTTTTGTTTTGTTTTTTTTACATACTAATTCAGTATTAACATTATCAAATCCACATGTTGGAGTTCTCAAATTTATTGATTAGGGGAAAAAATGTAGCAACTGTCTGATCAGGCCAATGACTCAACAGTGTGCTTGATTTCCTGCCACTGCACTAAGATGAAAAACAGATCTTTTTCCATGATCCTATTTTGCCAAAATCTTAAGACATTTGTTTCAGATGAATCAATGATATTCACATCCTTCTAGCAAATTCCTTGCATGTCTGTTTTACTGCACTGATTTCTTTTTATCGTTGTTTTAATGTAGAGGACAGAAGCAAAGAAGTGGTGGTGTACCTGATCTGAATGGCCACACTTAAAGGTGGAAAGGCTGGCTGTCATGGAGAGGGTTGGAGAGGCAATATTGCTTTAAAATGGGGAGAACGGCTCACATTCCCCCACAGTCTCTCCAGTGTTCCCACAAATACACATGTGACAAATGAAAAGAGTCCATTGTATCTTCATCAGTCACAAGATGTAGTAAGTATGAATGTTGGATTATCGGTTTAGGAAAGTTACCGAAATATTCAGACACAGACACCTCTAATACAGAATCATAAATGTGTGAGGGACGGTTTTTTTGAAGCTATGTGACGATTTGATGAGCAGTTCATATGTAGTACACCGGCCACTTAAAGTGTGCCAGTATCAGATTTTAATCCTACCATTAATGTGGCCAAACATTTCACACTAAATGGTTTTACATTGAGTCAATCAAATTTCCTGAAATACTACTAATATAAAATTACTGGACTGAAGTAAGTGCTTATGGTTTCATAAAAGCCAACAAATACTGAAATTAACCACACAAATCACTGCAACTTGGAGGTCAGTAAAAGCATTAACAAAAAAATGCACACAAGCAGGCTGGTAGTGCAAAGTTTTAGATAGCTGACTGGGAATTACTGGGAATAACCGGCCACCAGTTCAGTTGGAGACTGAGATATGTTATGATAGCAGTGGATGATGTAGCCTGGAGGATAGTCTGCAGCAGAGATGGAGGGGCGGGCTGCAGAGGTCTGGTGAGCTCACTTCTTTCTTACTCCACACCCTCAGATAGTTCTGCTTTTCAGACTTGTAGTTTTCAGTCCCTGCTGATGCTGACTCAAGTGACATCACTTAAAGACAGTTATCAGGATTTATGACATCGATGGAGGTTTTGTTAACATCATTATATTTTAGCACAGGATATAGATAAACCAATGCTCCCCTGACTGTCTCTCTGTCTGTTTCAGTGTGTTAGTGTGGACATGGTTTCAGCTTCCTCACTCTCCTGGCTCCCTGATCACCTGCACACCGGCCTCTTGCAGCAGTATATCATCCATTCTTCCATTCTATCATCCATGGTTCACGTGTCTTCCAAACATCACTCATGGGTGCTTTACAGGGGTCATAGTTGTTAAATATATTATCCTTATAACTCTTTACTATGTTAATATACTGTAACTACAAAGTAACATATACCTTGCTATGAGACTATGACGTGGTCTCTTATGGATTATGTTCTGGGGTTTGCTCTTCGTGTGTTAATTAAAGCTCATCTGGACTAAACGAAATGTTTAACGCTCCAACCTGAGAAGTGACAGTTTATGAACCATAAACAGTGTGACGAAGGTCCAAAGTGAAAGCTCCCGGGCATTTTGTCTCCATCCTGCCATCGTCTCATCAGCAGTAAAAGCCCTCAATTTACAGGACACGGAGCTGAGAGGGAATGCAGCGTGCCACAGGGCAGCAGTTACACATACAGATTACCTGTAAATCCCACCCAGGGGGAATGGTGAGCAGCCATTTTAGAGGTAAACAGCAGAAATACTTTACAGCATAATCCACCAGGAATGCACGGATTACTCTGGCCGTCTGCAAGGACCCTGTGCAGACACAGAGCCCGTGAATTGGCCTTAAGACTGTAACCACACCAGACCACATAGAGCCACTTCACTAAGTAATGTGACATGGGAGTGGACTACCAAGGGATTAGAGAGTCCACATAAGGCCAGACAGGTGATGGACAGTCATAATGATGATTGAGTCAAATGACAAAGGTATCTGATAAAACATGGGCTCTTCAAGCTGAAATATTTTTTTTATGATAAAGTAATTACTGTCTTTAAATTTAAAGATGAATTACAAATTAGAACATTTCTGAAGAAATGTTGAATGTACCTGCTGCTTGGTGCATATCCAGGATAATCAGCTATCAGACTCTGGGTGTTTGTACAAATGGATGTGAGGTAGCTCTCATCCAGGAGTACCTGAAGGTCTATGGGTGATATTATTTGTGGCACTGATAATACCACTCATACCTAAGGTAGAGGCATGGGTGATAATATAACTAACCACCATGTCTGACAGATGAGGTGGTGGCTTTGGGTCATGAGCTGTTCTTTTTTCTCCACACTTTCCTCTTTCAATCAGTTACATAATGGTAGAATTGTTTTGTTTTTTTTTCCATCAGTACATAGAACTTTGTTACAGAACTCCTCTGGTTTTATTCTGTATGTTTTTGTCAACTTTCTGTGAGGTTATGGTTCTGAATCCTCTCTTGGTAACTGACAAGGAAACATGTCCGCCTACATCCTGAAGACATCCTCTTGACTTTTTCTTGACTCTGAAGTCAAAAAGGAGTTTTTTTTCACTGTGTAAAATGATTTTCTGCTCATCTACATGACTTGTGCTCCTCCATTTAGTTTTTTTTATGAATCTGACAAACCAATTACCTTTGACATCTGTCTGATAGATTTTTGCTTTTTCTGAGCCTCCTTTTTATCCTCTTCACTTACAGCGTCATGGCTTCATTTTTACAACTCCATCTCAAACTAAAGGGCAATCCTGTGTGCAACAACGTGTGAGCTCTTTTCTGAATGAACCAGTGCTGCACACAAAATATTTAGTAGCCATGTGTCCACTTACCTCTGAAGCCTTGCGATTTGACCACTATGCACTGAAAGAGCTATATCTCCCACACAGTTTCTGTGCTGATGCAAACCTACTCAAATTACATTAAAGTGAGACTTTAGTGTAGTATCCATTATTTTATTTTAAATTGAATTTGCTGAGACATAGAGCCTGAAGAACACTAAATGTGGACTTGTCCAAATACCGACTGTCTGCACTATGACTGAAATCCTTGTTGTGGTTGTGTGTCTGTTGTTAGTAGCCATTGGTTTGCAGAAACATCCATTGTCCTCTACCAAGAGACAGCCAGCTGGGACATGCTGCCTTCAAAACAACTGCTTTCAGCCTGTTTACAAGTAAAATTTGGGAATCACAGGTGGAGCTTGGCCACCCACTTGGCAGTGAAGTCCAGGATATTGTACCATGTAGCTTCTCTCTGTGTCTGTATGTCTGTTTTGTGCTCTGATTATAGGAGTGGGATCAGGTGAGCAGGTGTCAGGCAGCAAGCTGCTAATCATCTCCAGCCTTCTCTGCTTTAAATACCAGGGTTCAGCTCCACCATGTTGCCAGGTCATAGACTCAGCTATGCAGTTAGTCTCGTTCCAGCATTCCTCGGCCCGACTCCTACCTCTCTGGCCTGGCTTCCCTCTACCACTTCCCCTCGATGCTCCACTCCCCTTGTCCTGTCTCAGCTTCGGACTCCAGCTGCCAGTTTCAACCTTTTCCCCCAGTTCCTCCTTGTCCTTCCTCCTCTCCAGCCGCTAGGACTCTGCTTCACTATTCTCCACACATCACATCAGTCTGTTATGAATTATTCTTTGCTCCAACTCCTGGCCTCTGAGCCGAGCAGACACAGGTTCAGTCTCTTGGGGCAGCATGAAGAGATTTTTAAAGACCCTCATTTAAAACAACCATGCCATGCTCAACCAGATCAGCTACCTTTAAGCATGGAGTGGGTCATAGTGAAGCTTAGGAGCTTCTTCTAACTCATGCAGTTCTGAACTGCTTTTGGACTTAGGGATGTTTTGTGAATCTGGCCCCAGATCTGTTCCACTCTGAGTCAGTTCATTATGACAGTCAGCAGATAAAATCAGAACCTGATCATCTGACTGTTTGGGTCCCTTGCCCTGGTTTCCCTTGTCTTTCTGTATTTCCATATTTTAGTGATTACTCCTACTATTCTGTCTTGTGTCTGTCCACTGCCTGTTTTTAGGCTTATGTCTTGTTGACTTTAGTCAGTCCACTACTGTCTGAGCCATTTCAGGATAATTATAACTTGATCAGCTGATCCCAGAGCTGTACACAGGAACTGATCAAATTAGCACTGCCATGTAATTAATGGTTGACGTTTGTCAGACTGCCGTAGAGCGAGTGTCTCATATTTTCTCCTCGCTCTCAGTCCTTCACCCTCTACATTAGATTATAACACTGATCAGATATTTGATGAAACACAGGCATATTGTTCATAAGCAGCAGATGTTGATCTACACAAAGTGACACATTCACACTTCAGGTGTAGTGATTATTTATCACAAAGAGATTTGACCCACTAAAAAAGAACTTAGGTACATAAACTTGAGTCTGTGGTTTAGACTTCAAGGAAACAGTGAGAACATGGGACAAACCTTCTACAAAGAGTCATGATGATACTGCATAATAAAACCCCATAAAGCCAGGCAGTCTTTGTATCATGTGCAGTGACTGTGTACAGACACAGTTAAGAAAATGAAGATCAGAAGGTCCTTTACTGTTACATAAATAATCACAATGTTCACAAAAACAATGACATGGGCAATAGATATAAAAGGGTTTTCACTTTGGTCCACCTAAGTCTTTATTCTATAATAAAATGCATCATATAAAATCACCTTCAGCACTGACATAATCAACTTTCAATCCTTGCACTGAGTGAGCCTATTGGAGGGTATAAGACCAGTTTTAATCTCACAAAGCTCCGGATATATTTATGATTTGAAGGGACCAAAGAGTATGTGCAGTGTTTGTGTGCTGTTAATGCTCAGCAGGGACGACCTCCAGGAGGATCTGTAAGGTTCTGTTGAAGGAATCTGAGGGCAGAGAAAAGAACATAGAACGACGTCATTTCTAGGCTTAAATAAGGTAACACATGTTGACCTAATAAGACTGTGTGGCTGGAAAACAAAGGAGGGGGCGTTTAAAATTCACTGAATATTTGCAGGGCTGTAAGTACCTGAGAATGTAGCAAAAATAAACGTTTTGTTCGGGATATTACCGGAGGGTTTACCTCACTTGCTTTCCCTGCTTACCTATGAGTTCCTATGCAGGGCAAAAGGAACCATTTAACAAGTCTATTCACTATTCAGAATTCAGTATTATCTGGTTGGTAAGTGAATTAAAACCTTTGAGAGAGATTTAGGTCAAAGCCTCAGATACAGTTCCTAGAATCCATGTGAGACCAAGATGATCAGTTTGCCACACATCAAATGTTTTTAATTTTACCTTGATAAATGACTTAAATAATTACTTCACTAATAAAATGGGTGGTGGACTAAATAATTAATCAAATAACTAATCAGTCATATGTGCAGGTGAATCTAAAGATCCACTGTATTACTGTATTACACTGTCAGTTACGAGTTACCTAAAGCCTTCTGAAGCCACTTTGGTCTGTGATTGAAGTAGATGAAGATGTAGTATGCTGGGATGCCAGTGAGGGAAATTACAAATCCAATCCCTGTGTTCACTGGGTCCGAGTACAGAGACATGAAGACCATGAAGAAACATGTGATGCAGAATATCCCTGGAATGAAGATCGGGACCTGTGGACAAGTCAGGAGTGACATCAGTTAGTCTTTATATACCGTATGTGTTCAGACCCATTCACTTTTTGCACATTATTGTGTTGCATGTTTGATTTTAGTTTGATAAATGTGTCATTTGAGCCCATCAATCTACACTTAATTGTCCTTGAGATGTGTCTGGACTGGAGTTGACTGGACTTGACTGGAGTCCACCTGTGGCAAATTGAATTGGCTTGACAGACAGATGAACACCTTAATGTCCCATAATTCACATTGCATGTCAGGACAAAAACCAAACCATGAAATCCAAGGAACTCTCTGTAGATCTCTGTAATACAATTGTGGAGAGGCCATTTCTAAAGCTTTGAGTGTTCCCAGGAGAACAGTGGACCCAATGGCCACCAGGACTCTTCCCAGAGTTGGCTATTTGACCAAGGGCAAGAAGGGCCTTGGTCAAAGAGGTGGCCAAGAACCCAACAGTCACTGTAACAGAGATTCAGAAGTCCTCTGCAGAGATGGGAGAACCTGCCATAAGGAGTTCTCAGCAGCACTACATCAATCAGGCCCTTATGATAGAGAAGCAAGAGGGAAGCCACTTTGAGTAAAAGTTAGGTAACAGCCCACAGTTTGTCAAATGTCATTTTAAAAAATGACAGTATGAGGAAAAAGATCATTTGGACTGTTGAGACAAAAACTGAACTCCAAACACTACGTATGGTGAACATCAGGCAGAGACTGGTCAGAACTGAAACCTGCTCCAGGGACTGGGGCAATGGTTCACCTTTCAGCACAACAATGACCAAGACAAGGAGTGGCTTCAGGACAAATCTCTGACTGTCCCTAAGTGTCCCAGCCAAAGCCAAGATTTAAACCCCATTGAACATCTGTCAGTGACCTGAAGATGACAGTTCACACACATTTCCCATCCAATCTGATGGAGTTTGGGAGGATCTGACAGGATAAACTGCCCAAATCCACGTGTACAAACATCAGGGTGTAAAGACTCATCCAGTAAAACTTCTAGCTGTAAAACCACTGGATTTAAGGGTCTCAATACTTTTGTAAATGAGAGATTTCAGTTTTTTTGTTTTTAATAAATTTGAAAAAAAAAATGTTGTTACTATTGGGGCACAGATCCAGGCAGGACTTAGTACAGCTATAGCTGTGTACACTGACCTTAAAGGGGCGGGGGAGGTCGGGCTTCGTATATCGGAGGTAGAGTAAACCCAGCACCACCACACCAATGAACAGCCACCGCAGGAAGCTCATGAAGTTCAGCAGGCTGTAGATGTCTCCAACGAACAGCTGGAGCAAGGTCATGGGGTACTGAACACACACACACACACACACACACACACACACACACACACACACACACTCGTGTTTAAGAAGAAAAAAAAACACACAAAAAAAAAAATAGTCTTATTTGTACATGGCCACAGAAAATTATGGCTGGCAGATGTCCACTGAAATTCATTATCAGGACAACTTGGCCAATTGCTTGTTAACCAAATGTCAGCATGAAAGGTAAAGTCAGTAACCATAGCAACGGCATCAGTGCTTTAAGCTACAGTATCAGTGAAATAAAAGCATGTAAGTATTATCTGTTTCAACATTAGCATTTAAGTTGTCATTACAGAATTTTCTCAAATGCTAGTGGTTGTTGCTATTGCTGCCAGTGGTTGTTTTTATTTATTAGATTTATTTAGTTATTGATTGTTGTCATTATTACTGTTATTGCAGAAAACTGACCAGTATGAGAACAGCTGCCAGTGGAGTGTGTCTGCGGACGTGGATCATTGATAAAACCTCAGGGAGCTGTCCTTCACGTGAAGCCACGTAGAACATTCTGGTGAACACACACACAGAAAGACAATAAAACTGAGTTCCTATTGAACTGATTGGCTGTATGACTAAAACAAGTTAGTTTTAATTTTTGATCACGTTCACTCTACATTGACAGGCTCTTTGGTCTCTGTTTTCAAACTTCCATCAGGAACACGTCTCAGGTGCACAGGTTCAACAACATGCACACTATGCAGATACAAACTCCAAACAGAGGCACTGAACTAGTGCAAAATCTACTTGTCCAACATGTTCAAATCACTGTGACACTGTAAATTCTCCAGTTTGGGCTTGTTTGCCTCAACTGCAGGGTTTTATGTGAGACAGATCTCCTTTATGCTTGATTTCATTAAGAAGCCTCTGTTTCTCTTTCAGTTTGTTGTTTTTAGATCATAAGCTACTGTCAATGAAACTCAACTCGTCCTGCACAGATATTTGACATTAAAAGCCTTTCAGTGGCTGAAATTACCTAATCCATTTCCTGTCAGGCTTTTGAAAATGAATAACCTGCAGGAAGTGTTGACTTTCAGGGGTTTATCTAAAATAAATACCTAAATAAACATCTTGGTCATGGTTATTTTAATGTACATGAATGTGAGACGAAGGCCAGCAAAGAGGAAGCATCTGTACCTTGACAAAGCGAGGAGGGAGCCATTCATGGAGCCATAGCAGGACAAGGCCACAAACACCGGAACAGCTATTGAGAAGTTCCCCATCAACTTCTCTGCAAATGTCTGTGACAGGTAGAAAGAGGTGGAGGAAGCAAAGTGAGCAAGAGTGTTTGTTGCTTCAAAGATGCAGTAAGTGAAAAAGCATATGTCAACAGTTTATCTGTAAAAGCTTAACTCAAACATTATGGAACACAGACTAATTACTCAGTTATTTCTAATGATGATACACAACAATAGTCAACAATTTAATGGTGAAATTCAGAAGTGTTGTGTAGGTGTTATCTACACAACACTGAACTGTGGAAGGAGCCAGGTCAGCTGTTTAACCCCTGCCTCCAGCCTTTGCGTCCAGCTGGGTTAACCACATCCTGGCTCCAGCACATAGACATGACCCTGAAATCTATTTTATCTCTTCATTTCAGTCTCAGAAGGAAAGCAATTTGTATTTCTCCAAAACGTTAGGTACTCCTTTCAGAAAGGGCAGAGGGACTCTGCTGAGTTGGAACATATCAGACTCTCCAGCTACCAGTTTACTGAATTGTTGGTTGTCTTATTTTATTAACTGTAGTTAGTTAGATAGAATTAGAGCAGTTGACGGGGCCTCTGGCAGTAATTGTCATAAATGGGTCATGCAGAAGTGGAAGCAAAAGCTGCTTATTATTCATGAAGCCATTTAGAGCTGATTAGTCACAGTCCATGCTTGAAAGCATGAACTGTAAGTAAAAAAAAAAAAAAATAGGACTTTGTAATGTGTATTTGTAATTTTATACAAATGAACACTGAAATGATGTTGTTACTTAACATGATTTCTAGCCAACCACTCCATAATGATGCAATACATCCTATTTTTAAAAAATATGAAAGATTCCCGCACAGCAGTGAGGTTTTGAAATCATTAAAGAAAACGATCAGAAGACATTTGCCATAAACCCAATAGACCTGTTTGGAATTCCACCTACTGAAACAGGATTACTGCTGAAAAGAAAGTGTATTTCACCAAAAATAACACAATAATAATAATAATAATAATCACAATGTGTGATCAGTTATGATCAGGGATTTATACACTGTACCATGACACTGAAGGAGGTGATTGTTTTTGTATTGTCTTTGTATTTGTAAGGTTATGGTTGTCTCAGTGATTTTTTTTTCTTTAGTCACAAAAGCGTAAAAGCAGGATCAGTTTACCAGTCAGTATAAAGTAATGCCTGAAAACATGCTTTACATTTAGTAATATCTCATCTGTAAAAACAACATTACAGGTGAAGGCAAATGACTGAGAACTGAGAAGACATGAATGAATCTGAAGCATGCTTACTTTTACAATCCTGGACTAACATTAATCTGAGATTGTCCAACCAGCCAACCTTGTCTCCTACAAATTCAGTTTAAGTGCAAATAAACTGCAATGAAAAGAAATGTGTCGCTGGCTGGATTAGGTTCAGAGGCAACAGCTTTTCTTGAGTGAATAAAGCTGCACATTTATTAAAGGAAGTGGAGTCTCGGAGGCTGATGGGGTGGATGACGCATCCACTGTCTGTGGTTAGGCTTAGTCAACAGAAGCATTATGGCAGTTATCAGGGAAGGATTGTGGTTTTGATTAAATACAAATAGCCATAATGTGTCTGAAGCTACTGGGGTTTTTTTTGTTTGTTTGTTTTTGTGTGTGTGTGTGTGTGTGTGTGTGTGTGTGTGTGTGTGTGTGTGTGTGTGTGTGTGTGTGTGTGT
>JBBMJY010000002.1:945983-963796 GCA_037833715.1 Toxotes lorentzi | reverse complement strand
GTGTGTGTGTGTGTGTGTGTGTGTGTGTGTGTGTGTGTGTGTGTGTGTGTGTGTGTGTGTGTGTGTGTGTGATATGTTGTGGGCAGGTTCCTAGACCAACCTTTCCCCTAATATCATCCTCATGTGGTGGGCTCTGCTCTGCCTTCTCTTCGCTTGGCTTTAAGAATCAAATAAGGTTGACTGGTCCCACAGGCTCATCTTATAGCTCATCAGTATTTCCCTCTTCATTTCCCACAACAGCCACTGAGCTGCTGCAGCCACAGAAATCTCTCTTTGTCTCTTCCATTCTTGTTTTCATTCTCTGCCTCTGTCTCTGTTCATTTCCCATGGTTTCCATTCAGTCCCACTAGCCTGAGGCCAGCACGAAATTGGGCAGCTCAGGATAGCCACTAGACTGTTTTTACTGCTTTGCCTTGGCTGTGTACACACACAGCTGCACATGGAGCATTTTCTCCCCTCACTGGTTTAAACTAAACTCAGCATCCCACGAGGTCACAGCCACACAGGGCCTTTAGTTGTCTTTTTGTGGTGGTCTCTGTCCCCCAACAGTCCGACAAATCTAATACAGATCCTACATTACAGATCCTGTTAGCTTAAAAGGTGGCACTGACAAGTTTGAGGCTTACTCCTTCATAGCAGCTGGATTTCAGTGGGGAATAATGGCACAAGAAACATGAACATGTAAAAAAAAAAAACATACAATCTATGAAACTCTGGCATCAAAGAATATGTTATACAATAGGATATACTATACTATTAAATACACTATTTCTGGCACAGATGTAGAGACACGTGGAAGCGATGGTGCTACAGGCCTATGTTTTGGAGAAACTATATGCTTTTTTTTAAATACTGAACAAAGGGTCTACATTAGAGAAGGTACACAGGCTGCAGGACTGGTTTGTGGAGACTTTGACATGTTTCTTAGTGTCTTAGGCTTTCCTTTAGAATTCATTGTAACTGCAGTGAATTCAGACTGAAGCTTCTGTTCTTTGTGAAAGAGCAAGACACAAACTTTTCAGAGTGGAGTAGTTCACTTCAACAGAACAGTGTTATATAAATGTAGCTACTGAAATGTAATATAATTCCTCAATTCAGGAACCCAGGTCTCTGTAATGTCTCTCAAGATGGTTTGAGGGTTTGAACTTCAGCCAAGCTTAACCATGTGGATTTACTCACCTCCATGAGCAACATCCACTATTTGCAGCGATTCTACTGAAATGAATTAAATTTGGTCTGAAATGCAACTGTTACTGTCTGACGAGGTGCTTTAAACAGAGGTAACAGTGTTCAGGCAGGAGACACAACACTGACATGTTATCACTTTAAGAATAATAAGAATAAGAATAAGAAATCCTTTATTAGTCCCTCAGTGGGGAAATTGCATTTAGCAACAGCAAGATTACAGCCAGTAAGTGAAGTAAAATATAAGTAAGACCAATATGGCCAAAACAAGATACTAAACTAAGAGAACTAAGAGAAAATATAAGTAAGACCAATATGGCCAATAATAGGTTGTTATTTACACACCCAGCAGACACAAAGCAACAGTCATGTTTGTGTCCACCTGATGAATCAAAGCCCAATATTCACCATCCTTTTAGCTCCATGTTTGGTCTCCATCAGCTCCTGAGGGAAATATCTGGCTCTTTAGCTGCTAAATGCTCCACTGTGTTCACCAGCTGCTCTCTGACTGTGTCTCTAACTTCAGAACTGGTTAAAGTTCTTGGGTTCATCACTCTGACTGACACCTTTCACAGTACACAGTAATTTGAGCCATTGTTAATATAAAAAAAGTAGATTAAAGCAGTTTTGAGTTAAAGGTCAAGTTTAATAAATATGAGTTAAGGAGGCAGGCATTACCTTACAGCAATTAGATCAACCCACAGCCTTATGAAAGCCATCTGAGGTCCAAAGGCTTCCATGATATATGTGTAATGTCCACCAGACTTCTTAATACAAGTCCCCAGCTCAGCATAGGACAAGGCTCCTGCAGTGACAGAGGTGACAGATTAGCTCTGGCTCGGAAACAAGAAAGTAGGTACAGAATAGCTCCAGGGCTGTTACACTGTCTCAACCTCAACATACCCCCCCACCCACCCACACCCCAATGTTCACCAAAATATATTACTGGGGGAGCCTTTCAGCATCTCAGCCCATAACTTAAGACAGAAAGATTTAGGTGGACGAATTTTAATTACAAGGTTAGGGAATAGGAATTAAGGGAAGCAGGAGAGGTGTTAAGGAAGAGTATTCAGGGATAGTGTGCTTGGACTTTTCATTACACTGCAAAAACTACAGGATTTAGAAATACTGCAACAATATATGCTGAAATTCACATGCACAGCCTTCTGCTTCAGCACGGCCTCCTGCAACACTGGTATTTCAACCCTCAGCAGAAATTACATTTATATATTCATATTATGTTTTCCCAATTATGTTGTGGTGTCAAAAGCAATCACTGCCTGGACTCTGTTGTGGCAAAGTTTTTTTGTTTGTTTTTGTTTTTTCAGTTAATGAAGTGCTGTATTTATGAACTGCACTTCAGTCTGTGTGTGTGTTCCACATCCTGACCCTCATCTGTGCTTAGGCCACTGAAGCACTTTGGTTAATGCTCGAGAAAGGTGGTTTGGTTAAACGTTAATGTTAATAATCAGCAAAAATATTGTACTGCAAGATCAGATACTGTGGCAAAACACATGAAATATAACTAATCAGTTCTGTTAATTGACAGTTCTGTTTAGAGAAAACGTAATTTGGTCGTCACTACTATTAATAACAATAATAATAACAAGAACAATCAATATTATTGTTATTATTATTTTTAAAATGTAGTAGTGATGTTCTATTGATTTCATTTTATGAAGCCTGAGCACCAAAGACATAGCACACGTACAGTATTACTGTTATTACTGCTGTGCAGCCCTTCTTTGAGGGCACATTTAGTATCTCTCTCCTTTTCCTGCCCCGTCTGCACCCTCAGGTGGATCAGGACTGGATTCAGTTCCCTGATCACAGTGGCTGGATTAACTTGTTTAGGGGGCATTTCCTAAATGGACCATCATTCTCCTCTGTGTATTCCCCATTGAAGGTGACCCAGGGCACGTGAGTGTGAGCAGGGTTCAGAGTTCGGGTCATAACAGCGTTGGTGTGCATCAGTTTTCACACAGGCCCATCTGATATCATAGTTTAGTGGTGCAAAAAACTGTTTACACACAACTTTAGCCTTTTGGGTCCCCTGGAGGTCTAAGGCCCTGGGGCAGTTGGTTGTCTAGTCCAGTCTTGCTGAACACCTTTCACACTGGCATGCATTTCCTTTATTACACTACAAACCCGGTGGCAGGTTTTGTGTGTAACTGAGTAAGGTGTGAGTGTTTTTGCTCTTTTTGTTTTTATCTACAGTTGCCAAAAATAATTTGTCATTACTTCATTTAATCTGTACTTGACAAAAGAGCACAAGACAGTCTTTGTTCTTTGTACTGTGATGAATAGTTTTTGTAGTGTAGTTGTAGTGTTGTTCTAATGGAGCAGTCAGTACAATTTATAAATGATTTCAGTTGTTTGTCCTCCAAGTCTAAAATTTCCTCATATCTTCTTACGGTAAGATATGAGTAAGAGACCTTGGCACACAAACACACTGATCCAGGTCGCAGAGTAAACAACTGCTGCACACCTGCAGGAACAAGTGTTTCACAACACACAAGACCTGAGTGTTGTGTGTGACCGATATAAATGTGGTCAAATTATTGTGTGTGTTCTGTGTCCATGAGAAAAGCTTTCAATATTAGATTCAAGTATAGCTATGGTTGCTATGGCAGTGTATTTTTTTATCTTTTTTTTCTGATTTACAGGAAACCCCTGCCTTGTGAAACTTCCCTTACAGTGAATCGATTGCGTGTTTTGAACTTTCTAATTTTAGGCAACATTTCTTCCACTCTGAGGAATTAGAGTGCATTTTGTGTATTTGGAGCAAAAGTCACAATCATCGTGTATGTTTTTTCAAGTACAGATAAGTCTCTTCTGCCACGCAGAACTTTTATATTATCTTTTTAACTTCAACTTTGTAGCTAAACTGACTTCAGTGATACCAACACTGCCAGTCTTATCTCACTTGTTACACAAGATAAGCTGTACAAACTCAATCATTAGCCCAAAACACTGGTGTTTAAAATCTAGATCAAATCCAGTCAAAAGGAAGAAGCAACAGCAACTTAAGTATAAAACACTTTTTTACTGATTAACCCATAAAGTGCACATACTGAGCTTGACTCTGCTTTTTAGTCACAGAAAAACGTTTTAGTTAGAAATAGACCAGCACACTGAACCAAGCTGCAGATATACTGTGAATCATTCATAACCTTAGCACATTCGTAGTCTATCATTAATAGTTACCATCAATTGTAAAGATATAGTACTTTTTTTGTATAAATTGCAAATACAACAAGCTAAACCTATGTTTTTAGTAATGCAGCAGTGTTTTATTAGTTAGCATTTGTTGTAATGTTGCTATACTTGTGCACATCTTTGTATCTTTCTTCTCAGCAGCAGTTTAAATTTGTGTACATGCACTAAATGCATTTTGTAACTGCCGCCTCCACCAGCATCTTGCCCATTGTAGCCACTCTCAAAGCAGTAAGAACAGCGTCTCTGACTCACCAAAGAGTGACAGCACCCCGCAGGCGATCCACACTACGAGGGACATTCCTACACTGCCTGTATTTTTCAGGATGCCCTTCGGAGAGATGAAGATCCCGGCTCCAATGATGATTCCGATGATGATGGAGATCCCTCGGAGCAGGGTCACCTTCTTCCCCAGGCCCACCTTCCTGTCGTCCTCGTCCTGCAGTTTCCCGCTGGGATCTGGAGTCTCATTTTGGGAAAATTTGTGTCCATTTGCTGCGTCTCTTCCATCTTTTTGAGAAGATGTAGACCTTTTGGTCATCTTTTTAAACACTTTCTAACACAGTCACACAGTGTAACTATTGTCATGGGCTGTAGAGGTCCAGCTTTCGCCCTCTCAGACTGTGTGATATGTGCAGGCAAAGTCACAAAAGTAGGAGTAAAACTAAATTCCACAGAGGAAAGACCTCCTAACACACTCTCTCTCTCTCTCTCCCTCTCTCTCTCTCTCCCTCTATCTCTCTCTTATTGTCATTCATGCTCCGCTCACTAATCTCTCACTGTACAGCCTCCAGTGCCTGCTCCTTACCTCTCTAACTTCACCAAACTTTTTTTCTCTTGTTCCTCTATTGCCCTCACTCAGTCAGTATTGCAGCTTCAGCCTGTGTTTGGTTTTCTGTGGTCCCTCCCTCCCTTTCTCTGTCTCTGTCAAGCCTCTCATTTATCCCTGCTCTCCTCTGAAACCAGCTGTGGCTCACTGAGGTGAGACGTCGCGCCGCTTCGAGCAAGTAATCATGACACAGCAAAGAGGGTTTCATTCCTCACACCTGTTTTCAAAGCCACCTCGCCTATTCCCAGGTCTCAGCTCCCTCTCCAGTTACTGTTTTCTTGTTTCAGTTCAATATCTGGCTCAGTTTGTGACCTAGTTTTAGTGCCATTTGATACTCAACCAAAAAGGCTGAATGACAAATGTGCTGTGATACCCCGATCATCCATGCCAATCAATTGGAACAAGCAGGGATAAAATATGAGCCATTCCTCGAAGATTTCTCACACACTCCTGTGTACAGTGTAGGGGTGTGGTAACATGTTCTGTTCGTTATGTTAATGAAAGTGTTGGCAAACCCTCCAGGATTGGTTTAGTTGGAACAGATCAACTATACACACACACATACATACACACACACACACACCACCACCACCCAACAAACACACATACACACACACACTCTTCTCAGGCTACGGTGTGAAAGTTTATTTGTTTGTTTGGTAACATTTACTAAGAATAATAGCTCTGAGTGCTCCTCAAGGAGACAATACACTGAAACAATGAGGAAAAAGAAAAAAACGAAAGATCATGAGCAATAACACACAGGAAACAACCATGATAATTACAGTGGATGTATATGGTTCCTTTCGAAGGAAAAGTCTGATATTATTCAATATTGTTCTTATTATACCCAAATCCCATGAAAAGATCAAGCAGAAGACTTCCCTGCTCTGTGTGTGTGGCTCTCAGTTCTGAACCCATCAGTTCCAAATCTTTAAAAACAGCTCACAAATATAAAGTTTAATTTACACAACAGAAAAAGGCTGAGTCATTTCTTAAAAGAGCTGGACACTGTCACTTTTTGTCAGGGACTATTTTCAGCGGCGGATTAAGCTGTAGAGCTCTCTTGTAAACAAACAAACATTCATGGTATTTCCATTCAGGGATAGTCACTAAAAGTCATTGCATCACAGAAGCTTAATAAACCCTGGAGAGAACAGGTTTGAGGGATCCTAAGATAATTAACTGGAGCCACACAAGGCAACAACACAAACCTCTTTCTTTTCCATCCGAAGAATTTGAAAGGAACTTTTTTGTGAACAACTCTTATTTTATTCTGTCAAACCACTAAATAATATGCAAATAAAACATGAGAAAAGACATAATACTTAGTGAAAACAGCAGATTCCTATAGATTAAAAGCCAGAACCAGAAAAGGGTTGGCTTTTGTTTCTTGAAAAAGCAGTGAGGATGACGTATTGAATGATTAATTAGTTATCAGAACAGTTGATGATTTTCTGTTGACTGTTCAATTAATCAATCATTTCAACTTACTGACTTTTACAATGCCTACTTCTGAAGTAGGTATCTGCTGAATCCCCCAAGAGACTGTTCTGATGATCAGACTCCTCTGGTTCAACAAGAGCATCTCAGAGCCTCATATAAAAGCTTAAACAGTTCATCTTTAGTTAAAGTTTGCCTGTCAGATAACCGTGTCTCTGCACCTGATGCATCATATTGATGTTACCACATTCAGAGATCACAGCTGCTTTTGTGAGTGCACTGTAATCATAACCAGTGGCTGGAATTACAAAAATAAAACCCATTTAACAACAAACCTGATCCTAACTGACAAACAGGGGCAGGATGGTATTTCACTGGAGGACCACTGGTTGGTTTCTGGGCTTATGCGGAATATATGATAAGGCTGCAGTGAGTTAAACTCTAAGGCAGCAGCAGAGAGGTGGGAGGAGGAGCAGGGGTCCAACAGAGGCACAAAGCTCATTTTTGCCCCGGGGCTTACCTGGCAGGTTAATCCTGCCATCTAACCAAACGCAGGGATGAGACCGGAGATAAGGAGCGCAGCATGTAGCCGTTAACCCTCAGCAGTTCATATTTCTGTCTCTGGATGTCATGTTCCAGCATGAATGATTAGCTGCAGGACGCCTTCTGGAAATCGATAATATCGTGTCACTTACTTACTACATACTGAGGGGCAGGCCCACACAGGATTCCTGCACGTTCCTCCCTTCCCACCAGATAGCACTGGCAAAGGTGTAACAGAAAATCAAACAGGTGGCTGCTCAGGTGAACAGTGTGAGTGTGAATGGGTAAATGTGACTTGCAGTGTAAAAACAAAGCTCTATATAAATGCAATCCATTTACCATAACGTTCATTGCACAACCGAGTGATTTTCAGGACGATAGTGCAACACTGTGGAGTTTTGCAAATGGAGCCACGTGGTAAAATGATTTGGTGTAATAATTTGTCATACATTTTGTTAACGTTTGTGTCTTGCAAACCCACGCATAGGTGCAATTAAAAGGGTAATGAATGCCTCTGTGTGCTGTAGATTCAAATCATATCTTGAGCTTTTCTTTGACAGGCTGTATCTCTCTTATCACCCATCACACTTGAGGCTACGTATTGTGTGGCTATATGTATTGTGTGGCTATATGATGTCTACAACTGAAACATGACAATAAAGATAGCATTTCCAACATCAACCCAGTCATGAGCAGAGCAGTAAAGGACTGCTTCACCTGCTTCAGCTGGCGGTCTGGAGACTCTTGTCTGGGACCCAAAGCAGTCAGTGATGTTTACAGCAAACTCTGAGTGGATTCTCTTGGAGGCGTTGTGTGTTACCTAGGCGACAGGTTCTGCCAGTGTCTCTCAACTGTTTCAGGTTTTGGAAGTCTGCCAGCAGATTTCTCTCCTCTGGCACCACTGTAAATTTCTCAGTAGACTGTAGGGCAGGCCTGCAGCCAGTAAAAGCAATGATTATCATTATTGTACTTAACTTTCGCTGGATAACTAATACTAATACTAATAATAATAATAATAATAATAATAAATACTAATAATAATACTAATACTAATAATAATAATAATAATAATAATAATAATAATAATAATAATAATAATAATAATGATTAATAAGGATTTTTAGCCACTCAGTTCATGCTGAGTAGTATGAGCAAAGCTGGTATTTCCCTGTTACCAAAACCAGGTAAAGACCATTCATAAAGAATGATTCTAAAGTGTGTCTTCTTAGCCAACTGTTGGGCAGGCCTGCAGCCAGTAAAAGCAATGATTCTCAGTCCTGTATTTAACTGCAACCCACTAACATTTCTTCAGAAATGGTTTAATGAGATTAGGAAACTATTTTCAGTGTTCCTATGGAAGGACAAAAAGCCCAAAATTAGTCAATCAGTCAATTTATAGCTGTAAATATCTCAGTCAGCTGGGATAAACCCCTTTCCAACGACATTTGGCAAATTAAAAATATTTCTGAGCTGGGTCAGTTACTAAAGGATGGAGATAAAATACATTTTTGTGAAGCTGAGATAAATTTTGGTTTAAATAATTTAAACTTCTCTGAGTATTTGCAGCTGAAATCTGCTCGGCATAAAAATGAAACTATTGATATTCCATGAAGAGACGCAGCCACTGGCAGAGGAAGTGTCTCCAAACTGAGTACATTGCTCTGCATACTTTTTTTTTTTGTCGTTCAAACTATCTTTGGGACTGTGTGAGGTAGAAGTTAGGTTCTATTTCAGCCCAACGCAACTGAAGAAAACGAGCTACAGTGTTTCAGGCGTGTGCTAGCATGGCTGCGGGGTGACTGGCATTCCCATGCTGCTGAGCAAAATGTTGGGACTGGCTCAGGTGGAGGGAAACTGTTTCCCTGACCTGTTGTTGTTGGGCGTGTAGTGCCTCCTTCACAAATCCAGGCCGTTACCATTGTCCGTGTGTGATATAACAAAAACAAATAGACCAGAAATAGGGGAAAAAATACAGTTGGTCGAACAAATGAACTAATTTACCACTTCCAGTGAGCAGTTCATGATGAGCAGTTCCTGATGGAGAAGTAAACCCATGCTCACTGACTGCAGCCATGACTGGCAGTACCCTCCTTAATACCAATTCTCAGTTGGGGTTTGTGTGAGAATAAGGCCCAGGGGAGGCCCCATGCCTGGGCTTGCCTGGGGCTCCTGTGACCTTTTGTTAGACCAGCCTCAACTTTTCATTTTCACCCAAAGAAACTAGAGAGTAGTGCGTCCATGGCAAAGCACAAGTGTTAATTGTGTGCATTCGTGCATGGTGTGTGTGTGACACAGGATGAGCTGCTCATAGTAGCCATCAAAGTACAACCGCCGCTGGTGACAAACCACAGAAAGAGGAGAGATAAAGAGGATTCTGTCTTTTGTTCTGTCTGTGTGGGATGAAGAATCTCTTTGCAGATTTGATATGCTCCCCCCTCCAGCTAAGTACTCATGTCAGGACAAGTGTTTAAAGGCAAGAGAGAGAAACAAAAGAGAGAGAAAAAAAGAGAGGCAGAGACACAGAAAGACTTTAATCCTTTTTCAGTTTGACAGCCTCCGCATTACCCATTCTGAATGAGGAGGCAGACCAAGCCAAGGACACGCAGTCCCCTCACAGAGTTTTTCATGTCTTGAAAGCAGCTCCATCCCCCGCCACCCACCCCCACCCCAAAAAACTGCTCCTCCCACCCACCCCCACCCCAAAAAACTCCTCCTCCTCCTCCTCCTCCTCCTCCTCCTCCTCACCCTCACCCGTCCATCCCCAGCTCATGAATCCTTGAAGCTATCTCTGCAGAAGGGCCCCAGCCATCCAGCATTTCTACAACATTCACACTGGGAGGGAACAACACAGCCGGATCACCCAGCAGTGACTGACAGGCTGGGTGTTTTATAACAGAGGAGGACGGACAGTGACGGTGGCAGTGATGATGAGGATGAAATGAAATTCCAGTTCAACCAGCCAGTTCAAAGACCAGCAGTAGGTAACTGATAAAGATTTTACACACAGGATGTTGGACTCTTTCCTAAAAGGTGCTGACTCCATGTGACTTGCAGACACTGGCTGAGTGGCTGAGACAGGTCAGTTAAAAGGGCCCATCTTACACATCAGAGTGTACTTCCAAGTGTTGGGGAGCACTACTGCATAGTTGCCTAAAGCCTATTGTGTCTCAGAGGGAGCTGTGTGAAGTCTGATAAATGTCCTAAGGTGATGTGGGCTGGGGCTGAAGACACGACTCTGAAAAGTGAAAAATCTGTCTGTGTGGATTTAGAGAGAAATGAGCTTTACCACACCTCTGCAGCCCGCCCCTCATCTCAGCTGCAGACCATGCTCCAGGATACATTCGGCACTACTAGCATAAGACAGTCTGCATTGCATTGTGGGTAATTTAAGGAAGAAGAAGGTGTGGAATAAAACATATGATAGGATAGAGTTGACATTGTTACAGGAGTGTAATGCTCAATCAGTGGAGCACTCTTCAGGATTCTTTAGGATTCTAATCATCCCTACATACTGTGGTCTTTATGCACCCTTCAGCCCTCCCATGAACACAGGCGTGTACTAACTGCAGCTACCATCCTCCTTCTGTTCACCTGTGAAGCTGAATTTGCTTTACACACTTTGCTTTAGAGTTTGAATGTGATCTAAGACTCTCTACTAAACCCCTATTCTAAGTTTAGCTCTACAACAAAATAAAGTTTGAATGAAAAACAGCTGGTGCTCCAATCTGTTGGGTTTACAGGATGGGTTTTGTAGTGTTGTAGAAGGCCTGATAACCATCGTAGGGGCGATGCAGTATCACTGCTTCATTTTCCCCACAACTCAGTAACAAGAGTCTCAGTGATGTGATTCACTGAATAATCATGAGTAACAGAACCTGCGGCATAGATAGATAAAATTTTCTGCTGTGTCACATGGGTGCAGGTCATTGATGTCAAAAGTGAAAAAAACTTTTTTTCTGCACTGCCATGTGAAAACCTGGGAAGGGTCACAGGGAAAATCTTTAAAGAACACAACCCTCAGCCAACTGTGAGACGTGTATTCATTGCTCAGCACTTGTTGTGATAGCAGATATTCGTATGGAATGTGGACTAAAGCAGCAGCAATGTAAACAGCGTCACGATAATTTGGCTAAAGCTACAATACATGCATGCACACACGTTTCACTCTCTCACTCTGTGGTGATAATTTCATTTTGATGTCACGCAGTGAAAACAGACATCATACACAGTGAAGGACAGTAGTAACCAAATTATTTACAGCAAACATCCAATTCACTGAAAGTTACATTTTACCTTATTCATAGAAATCATAATAATAATAATGATTAAATAATGCAATTAAACAAGCACTAACCTACAGAGTGAGTTAGTGGATATCTCTGATCCCAGCCACATTAGAAGAACACTAAACCCCATTCAAACTGGATGCATGTTTCAAGGGAAGCTGGGGACGTTTTAACGTTACATGTGCAGATTAGTGATCAGTGATTTTAATCTAGAGAGAATGTGTGGGTCATTTTTCAACCCCACTATAGTTATAATAACAGCTGTAGTTAGATACAGTTTTGTTGACATTCCCTTTTTATGCAATTTTTTTTTTTTTTGCTTCCTCAGTCAGAGTCAGTGAGAGTCAGTGCTCACTGACTCTGACCTGATCAGGCCTCTCAGGTCATCATGTGGGGGTCTGCTGGTTTTACTTAGAATTAGAACCTAGTCTTATTATGGATGTTGCTAAATGTTGCTAAATGTCAGTATTCAGCATCTTTATTATAGAGATTTGAATTATAGAGATTGAATTGCAACCCCATTGTGTCTGGGCTGAAGCACAGAACCACATGTACTGGTCTGACCTGACTCCACATCCACAGGCCCTCAGTTACAAAAAGGCAGCACATGCTGTTACAATGGGCAGTCTCTTTCTTCTGCTCTAATCAGTGGGGATTTATAATCTATTAACCTGCTGCTTCAGCAGACTGAAGGAAAGACAAAGGAAGTAAGAAAACAAGTGTGAGAATGTTGACAAGTGTGCAGCTTGTTTACTGCCAACTTTAGCCTCCTTTTCTTTCTTTCTTTCCTTCTTTCTTTTTTAGTTATTAATCCAATGTTCCCTGCCAAGAGTGTGGTTAGACCTGAGGTAAGGCCTGCTGGCATCACCACACTTTCACCTATTCATGGAGAGGGCCTACGAAAAATAGATCACTTGCTGTGGGCTTCACACAGAGGCCTGGCTTCAGCTGCTGCATGGCCAAGCAGGAGGGAAGACAGTGGCTGTGATTTGGAATGAAGCAACGCAGAGTTCAGTCAACGAAATGGGCACAAACACCAAAAGACCATTATTTATCTCCATGTTCTGGAGATAAATAGTGAGACAGTTTCCTCAGTGACAGAGGACTATGCTGTCGGACTAATCCTGTGGAGGGATGATTGACATGGCTCTCCTGATCCCACTTTAATGGAAGGAGATATTTAATATTTCTCTGTGTTCTTTGTCTTTTATCCAAATGAGACCAGTGGCTGCACTCGTGGCTTTACAGTTATGTCATGATGAAAAAATATTGGTGAAGCATTACTGATGATTACAATGAGGTGACCAAGGGCAGCGTAAATTGCTTTTTAACATTTAATTTTCATTTTATTTGCAATGCACTAATATATTGAATGGTTTCTGTCTTTTCTTGTTTGTATCATTTTGGCATTTTGGAAGCATTTGTATTGCCCACCCCAGTTAAACCCCATGCTAATGTTAGCACAGATCTGATGATACGACAAAGTCAATCATCAGTCTTAAGCCCAGACTGGTTCTGGAACCAGGTACTTCTGATCCACCTTATGCTCAAACATGGTGTTTGTCATGGCCAATATATATATATATATATATATATATATATATATATATACACACACACACACACATTCAGCATGTTTGGGTGAGTAAACAACTTTCTTTATTTATTAGAAACCTCCGCATGGAAGGAGCATGGAAGGAAGATGTGTGCTAAGTTGTGGGTGGGTGGTTGTAAGGTACTTAGCAGTCTGACATTCTGTTTCAGATGAGACAATATGAAAAATCTGTTGATAGTCACAGCCCACAGCTCTAAATCCTATTTCTCTCTCTCAGTCTTTCTCCTAACAACCTATCAAGGACTCATAATTCATGTGAGTATTAGTAACGAGGGTACAGAAAGAGAGAGGGAGACAGAGAGAAATAGATATTTACGTTCCAAAATCAATGCCTACAGGGAGGTTGCAGTTATTAAACTGAGAGAACAGAATGAGACAGAGGGCAGATAATAAAGTGATACATAGTACCAGGGTGGCTCTCCACATATGCAGTCTGAGGATGAGGGGGACTGAATAAAATCTGACCTGTGAACACCTTTTAAAATTCATCTATCGTTGGAATATGCTGTCAGGCTTGTAACAGACATACTCAAAGACAGGTAGATGACGTTTAGAGAACAGGGTTTGAGACCCATGGGTTGCCTGTTGAAATTTCTAGCTGGGGCAATGTGGGTGAGGAAATGTACTGTAACTCTTCCTGCGCCTTAGCAACAACCTATATTATTTTCCTGAAATGCTCAGTGCCCCAGTTTCCACTGGGTCTGTCCCCCACACTTTCCAAAATCCTATTTTTGTCTCCCCCACTTTTATTGTTTCAGGTTGATTTTCTGATTTCCATCCAGAGACTCTGGGCAATGTGCTGCATCTGGACAGCAGGGGTTGTCCATGTTTCATCAGTTTACAAAAAGGCTTTCATCTGTAGGATAATAGTGGCTTAGCACTGCCTCCTATTGGATATAGTCTATGGACCCCTCATTTCCTTAACTAACAGCATCCACGTTTCAGCTGCCATCAGTCTCAGATGCATCTCACAGGACAGATACATTCCTTTCAAATCAGTTGTGAAAATGTAATGTAGGTTTGTTTTCTTCTGCTTTCCATGAGTGTTGCAGAGATTGTGTGGAGGTTGTGTGGTGGGCTGTGGCTGCTGTCAAAACTCAAGTGAACTATACTCAATACTGTCCTTGAATGCATCCTGGATGACCAGCAACAACCTGCTATTGGACAAACAGAACTAAAGTTATTGTATACTGACCCCAAACACCTGAGAAACACATTATCTAATGATGTAGTATAGTTACTCTTAGGCACATCTTTACTCAGAAGAGAGATCCTGGATTATTGCAATTCCTTATTATCAGGATGCTCCAACAAGTCTCCAAAGACTCTGCAGCTGATCCAAAATGCTGCAGCATGAGAACTGACAGGAACCAGGAAAGGAGATCTTACTTCTCCTGTGTTGGCTTCTCTGCATTGGCTGCCTGTAAAATCTATCCTTAACAGTTAGGCACCATCACATCTCAAGGAGCTCATAGTACCCCAGTAGAATACTGCACTCCCAGAATGCAGGCCTACATGTTTCCTGTGGTCTCCAAAAGTCGAATTTGTGATAAAGCTTATAATTGAGGCTGGCTCAGGATTGCCTGAACCATCCCTTAGTTATGCTGCTGTAGACCTGCACCGCTGGGGGATGATCCATTCTACTGTAGTTTGTCCCGTGGGGGCTGTAGAAGTTCCAAAGGTTAAAGCAGGGCAGTACAGCTTGGTGGCTCCCTGCTGTTAGAGGTCCCATGTGGGAGTTTCAGGTCCTTTAGTAGTTGCTTGTTAATTTGGTCTTATTGTCTGCTTCCTGTCAGAGGATTTTGATTGTCTTTGAATGTAAATACTGGAGCAGGTTTGGTATGTGGTCCGAGCTGCCAGCTGGCCTCACACCTCAGGAACAGATATCTCCTGTATTCTGCTCAGAGATTTCCCACATGTCCATAAACTTCAGGGAATGTAAAAACTGCTTAAATAACCCTGTGCATTCTAGCTATAACTGAAGATCAAATAAAAAACTATGAAACAATCGCTGTCTTGCATTGAGATTTTTCACAATAAAAGAATGGTTCACGTTGTACTTTGCCGAATCACAGACAAAGCTTCTTCAGGCTGAATACTATAATTCATTGTCAGAGCTGTTGAAATCCCAGGGCGTCTGACAGCATTTACTCTTCACAGAAGCTTTCTCCTCACTCTGAGCATGACCCCACGAGTCACAGAAGCAAAGGATTTCAATAAATCAAGACGAGCCTCTCTGAAAATATCAAGATAATGAGAAATTCAAAATAACACAGTAAAGGAAAAAGTCAATACTCTGAGGATGTGAGCGAGTGGAAGAGAGTCACAGATGCATTAACACCATTTATGAAGCCCACAGCTCTGATTCTACCACAACAGCATTCAGAGGAAACTGCAAATCTAATTCTCTACTCATCTCATAAGTGGTGGAGCGGACACACTCACTTATCATTCTCTGTTGTGCTTTCTTCCTCTGTGTTCATTCTGTCTGCTGGTTTCAGTAATTGCCAAGGCCTCTGGCATGGAGTGTATTAGGACATCATCTGGAGCTTTTTGTTGAGCTTTTTCATTTAGTTGTATTCTTTTGCTAGTCACTGCGGCGTGCTGCTGAGGGATACTCATACGCAGGGGTTAAAGTGGGTAGCAATGATCTGGAACGCCAGTCCTGAACTTTTGATTAATGAGTAAATAAGACTGGCAGTGTCATACATAATAATGTCAAGCAGTGGTGTATGGGGTCAGTTGACCATCCAAAAGTCCATCAAATATTTACTAGCCCTGTCCTTTTACCAGCCCTTTTTCTGTGCCTGTCATTCGGCGTGTGTGTTCGTAAAGCCTGGTGTTCATTGACCTTGGCGTTGATGCTGCCAAATACCACTTTAACCCCATATACTATGCATGGTTAGAAGAGTGTATTGGGTTGGCCTTTGTGTACTTTCTGTTGTACTTTGGCCTACAGTGGAGCTCAACAAGAGAATCTTTAACCCTGTGCTGGAATTCACCAGCTTCAAATTTTTCATTACAAGTGAGTGTGTGGATAATTCCCTTGAACTGTGTCTGAACTCTCTTGTCAGAGAGGAGTGATCACAGTTTCTAGAGTCAATCCAATTCTAAAATCTTTTTTAGAACTCATCAGCATTTATAGCCATAGATGAATGCTTATTTTCTGACTTAGTACCCCAAACCAGGATCACCAGCTGGGCAGTTTTTGTACGGTGTTTGTACAGCTGTAGAATCTGTGGCAGTCCACCCTTTCAGTCACCAATAGCTGGCTGGAAGTCCCCACACATTAAACGTGAGCATTCACAAACAGCATTCACAACTTCTGTTTATGGAAGTCTGTTTAAGCTGTGCTGTTGAGTTCAGTGAAATATAAGAAATCAAGTGTAAGAAGTAAAAATACTGGATGGATTGCTGTGAAATGTTGTACAAACATTCATGTTCATCAGAGGATTTACCCGAATGACTATGACTCTTTGGTGACCACCTGACTTTTCCTCCAGCACAACTGAGGCTGTCAGCTGTGGTTTTGAAATATACACACCTTTCTGCCTTTTGTCTCTAACTTTTCATCCAACAAAATCATCAGGTCATTAATTCACTTTGTCCAATACTTTGGTTTATGACCAAATAACTAATGATAGTCTCAACTGTATTTAAATGTGTACTGCTAAGTAGCAAAAGTTAGCATGCTAACATGCTAAATTACAATGGTGACCATGAAAAACATTACACTTGCTAAACATCCGTAATTTGACATTTTCATTGTGGGCATGCTAGCATGCTGAGGTTAGTTGTAGGAGAGAGGGACTTCAGAACCCAACGCACTGAGGGTGTGCTTGATCCTTCTGCAAATAAATAAAAAGACAAGATACATATTCAGATGTTAGGCAGGATAAGAGAAATGAATTATTCTTTCCATCTCAATAATTGATTCCTGGGTCCTCCTCTGGATCCCCATGTTGTAATGGCAAGATATATCAGATTGAGTGCTAACATTCTTATTTTGGACTTAATTATGTTAAGACAAACTCACACACACACATATATATAAAACATTAGGAGCTGCAAACGAAAGCACCCACTCACCCACCTACCCCTGTGTTTTCTGTGAAATGTGTGATGTTTGTGTGGACTGTAAATAAGAGAGTTGATAAGAGAGGTGACTGGACACACAGAGGATGATGATTACTCATCTCGAAGCAGAACTCCACTTTTTTTTCCCAGATGAACTTGTGTTTCCAGGTGTTGGGAAATACCACCGTATGTGTGGGGAAAAAAAGTTAGGCAAATCCTTTAGTGTCTCCAGAGGGAACTGTGTGAATCTGAGAAACCTACTCAGGTGACGTCAATTGAGTCAGTGTCTGAAGTGCAGTTAGGTCTGAAGACTACAGTTTAGAAAATGAAGAAAATCTGGGGGGGTGGAGTGGACTGGCGTGAGCTTACCAGAACTCTGTAGTCTGTTCCTCATCTCTGCTGCAGGCTACAGGCTCCATGCTACATTAGCCGCTAAGAGCAAAACACCTGAATCTCAGACCAAACTGTTGTCAAAGTTACATTGTGGGTAATGTAAGTACTTGGTTTGACAAAGAAGAAGAATGCATGGAATAACCACAGGCTGTAGTGGGGGGGGGGGGGGGGGGGGGGGGGGGGGGGGGGGGGGGGGGGGGGGGGGGGGGGGGGGGGGGGGGGGGGG
>JBBMJY010000002.1:933560-945883 GCA_037833715.1 Toxotes lorentzi | reverse complement strand
TGGGAAAGGAAAATGGAAAAAGGCAAAAGAAGAAAACCCCCCCCCCCCCCCCCCCCCCCTCGAGTGCACTGAAATGAGCAGGAGAAGGGCTGTATTCTTCCTTCTTTCAAAGGTCGCCCAGTCTTGTTTACATGCTTTGCATGAAATATTGACATCATTATACTTAATATGAAGAACAGTACTGGAGATTTTAAAACAATATTAAACGTTTTACTGTTTATTTGCATTTACTGGCAACAATTATGCTTCATCAGTGGGATGTGAGATGTTGATGTTGAATTTGATTTCCTCACATCTGTCTCACAGCTTTGAAAACAATCAAATATCATGTTGCATTGATTTCTTTAAAGACTTTAATGAACACTCTACAATTTGTTTTCCTTTCATGCATTGATGCCATTTTCTGCTATTTGGCGCAAAAGGGAAGTTTTTGATGAGAAATTTAAATTCACAGTTATTAGATCAGAATGCTTGATGCCTGTCCTTTCATCTCTTGTTAAGAATCTCTCTCATTTGTTCAGCAGCACTGGCTGGCATGACAAACCCAGCAGACTGCCACAAAAATACACAGAAAAAGAATGGCACTTGAATGCCACAATGAATATAAAATACTGAAATCTAAAAAAGAAGAAAAAAATTACTAGCTTTCAGGAAAAGAGAAGAAAATTAGATCAAATTACCAAAAACCAATGCTTAAATGAGACTTAATAAGACTGAACCCCAAAATAAATCACTGTCGAGAAGCCAGTGATTTCAGTCTGCTGTCCTCTGGCAATTTAAGGAGGACTGTCATTGGAATTTGTTGTTTTGACAGACTTATAAACACAAACTGTCAAAGTTTCTCTGGAAAACATTTCGCAAGCTGTTTGCAACTTTTTGGCATGTGTATAATTACTTGTTGCTGTCAGAGAGCTGTGTGGAAACACCTGGACAGGGAGAGTAACAGTAACACCTTCCACTGAGGCTCCCTGACTCTGCTGCATACATTTCTATCCCAATTCCACCGGCTGCACCTTCAACCAGCACAGGAAGGGGGGGGGGGGGAAATCTTTTGGCGCAGGTTTTGTATCGAGTGGCACATTTTCACAAACAGTGTACACGCTGACACTGTTTGGAAGGACACACATCTCCACTACCATCAACTTGTCGCTTCCCAATCCAATGTGGAGATGTATGTTAGTTCCCAGAATGCACAGAGCACATTCAAACTGATTGACATTGTGATGCTTTTGTTTACTCTCAGACAATCAGTCTTGCTGTAATGGCTGGATTTGTATGAGGGAACTGTTAGAACAGTCAGTGTAGGTTAGAGATACAACATGTTACATTCTGTCCTGTGCAGATAATGGGAATTAGATGGGTGCATGTATGAATACAGATGAATTGTTATATTATATTATATTATATTATATTATATTATATTATATTATATTATATTATATTATATTATATTATATTATAGCTATTGTTATTTTTATTATTAGGGTTCCAACCCTGAAGGTGTAGAACCTTACTGCAGTTTATCATGACTGTCATTATTACCATCTATTCATCCATTATCCATACCATGCAGACCTGCTTGAGCTCAGCCATGTTAGGATGTCTAGTGTGAACAGCTCTGTGAGATCATTCTATAGCACCTCTACTGGGCTAAGGTCTGGGCTCTGACTAGCCCACTCCGAAAGATTTTTAGGGTCACTGTCCTGCTGCATTAGCCAACTCCTACTGAGCTCCAGCTGGTGAAAAGCCACTCTGAGATTATCCTGTAAGATACCTTGATAAACTTTGGAATTCATTTTCCCCTCGATCGTGGTGAGCTGTCCAGGCCCAGAGGTAGAAGAGTGCAGAATCCACCACTGGGATGGTGTTTTCATGTTGGTATGTAGAGCCCTTTTTGCACCGTGTGTACTGCTGGATATTCTTCCTGAAGAATTCAACCTTAGTGTTTCATCAGTTCACAGCACAGTTTACACACACACTGTATTTAGCTGGCAGTTCTCTCTGTGGTGTCCTGCCAAAGGCACAATTCTCCATGCAATGATGCACCATGATGTACATATAGTAGACTAGTAGATCATAGCAGATTTAACCAGCATCATTGATTCCTTCAAGCCTTTAGCTGTTACTCTGAGGTTCTGGCTAAACTTTAGTGAGCATTCATCTCAGCACCCACTTGCCTTATGTCTGACTGTGGACTGATAAATATCTAAACTCTTTTCTTTTTTACTTTGTAACCTTTTCCAGCTTTACGCTTATCAACAATTCTAGATCATCAGTCTTCTGGGTCTTTTTTTTTTTTTTTTTTTTTTTTTTGTGAAGCATGGTTCAGTTCAGCAGATGCTGATGTGTTGTGATGTTGTCAGGAGTGCCACCACTCAGGGAGTCCTTAACACAGCTTTATAGAGAGGTGTCCAGCCTGTAACTTTACTGTTCTGCTTCCCTCTCACTGCTCTCACGTTGTTTTTCACCACAGCAGGAAGCTGTCTTCACAGAAAAGCTCTAAAAACACACTATCCACCACTGCTCAGCAGCAAACAGCTAACAGACACTGAGTCTAGCTGGAGTACATAGTGGACAACTTACCAGCTAAAGGATCTGATCCTGGACTTTTATTGGACTGGACCACAAACATGTCCCCAAAGTAATGATGATGTCTTGAGTTAGGGTTGATCAGTTGTTTGCTAACATGTTCAGAATGAAATGTCAGTGTTATGTTTGGCTGCAAGAGCCCCCCCCCCCCAAAGAAAAAAACTTTAACTTTGACATTGAACCTCATTCATGGTCAAATAGGCAGAGACTAAAACTCAAACATAACCTTAAATGTCACAGCAATACTAACATAAAAACATGATCAATTTGAACTGAACTATTCCCACTTAAAATTCACCTAATTACATACAATTAGCGACAGTGACCCACAGGGACTGTAATCACATTCAGCTTCTCTAATGTTTTTAATTTTCTGAACTTTTGCATCAAGTCTCTACAACACAGAAACATACATAGGTGGTCTCTGCATGTTCCTTTAAAAACCTGCTATAGATGTGTTTGCGATATTTGACGATGTCTGCACTAGATGCACTTTTACTGCTTTCTAATTCTGAATATATTTAGGCCTGTGTCTTTTGTGGTTTTTGGCCTTATGCTGCCAGTTAGTTACATGTGTGGGAAATTCTCCTCAATTAAAAATGTTTTAACAGTTTTTTTCCATCATGTGCAACTTGATAAAATGGTTCACTTATTGAATTCACAGAGCTCTTGTTCTGACTCAGTTCAATGCTCCCGAGGCACTTGTATTTACTAACCTGACGTCAGTTCATTTCATCTTTGTGGGTAATAAAACGGAAAAGCCATGCTGTTCACACTGTGCCGATGGATGCTCCAATACTGAACCTGCCCAGATTACCTCTCAGAGAATATCGAGCCAGCAATAAGAGCTGAATAAAGCAGACATAGAGCCATCATTCTCAGCTGACCTCTGACTTACCTCCAGCACACACACATAGCCGTGAATGAATCATGAATGGAAACACACATACAATGGCACAGAAGCACTTTTACTCAAAGAACGTGTGTCAAACACATGAAAAGATACATGAAAACAAAATTCAGCTCCACCAATGGAGAGGGAAAGAAAGGGAGAAACAATTAAAAGAAAAGATGACTGGTAGAAGAAAGAGCTATGGATTTCCAGCAGACAGATCAGCAAACACTCTACAGTATCCTCACACACAAATAACCAGAGCTTTGTCTGGTGTAGGCGCTGTGTTAAAGTCAGCTGGGGTGATATTCCAGTATTTACACGTGGTGTGTGTGTGTGTGTGTGTGTGTGTGTGTGTGTGTTGTCCTGTTGCAGCTGATGATAACAGAGGCCTGTAGACTGTAGTCGCACACAAACACCTCAGTATGTGTCTGACTGTGAGATGCTGAAGGCAGAATGAGGTACTGTGGATGTGTGCTCAGAGAAAGACCAGTCTCTACCGAGGTGCTGATATTGACTTTTGTATTTCAAAAATCTATCCATTCTCTGAGATGAGGCCTGACTGTGGATTAGAACGGAAACATCGGGTCTCGTGCAAAAACCACTCATGCAAACAGCATGTAAAGTATGAACAGAATTCATAAGTGGTTCAGACCTGTCATTGGAGTCAGGTCTCCTGCTTCCACAGGGGAAAACACATTCACAAAAGAACACACTTCAGAATCATGTCTTAATCGAAATTAAGTTTGAAACCAAAATGCACTGAAATAAAAATTGTCACTAAAACAAATTCAGTGTTAATATTCTCTTTGCCATATCTTCATAATCACAGCTGCCAATTTACTTGGAGGTAGCTTTTTTTTTTTTTTTAATTTTATTAATTTTTTTATGACAGCTCAGTGATTACCAGAATATTTCTCTCTTTGACAGCTGCCTCAGGGTCTTTATGCAGATCTCTGTTCAAAGTCAGCTTGGACACCTGAATGGAATGCAGCCACTATCGATCAGAGCTAAATTATAAATGAAATGACAGAGGCTGCGTTTCAACATACAAACAAACAAATGAGTACAATCCAATGTAATCATTTAGACCTAAATGAGCTGCTGTACGTATTCATCAATACTGCTCCTGTTCAAAATGAATCCATCGTTCAGTGTGTGCAGCACTGGCCTGCTGATGATGGACAGCCCAGTATCAGATGAATCCAAGTATCTAAGGAGAAGCATTTCTGTGTACATCAATACAGGTTCCTGTTTCAGATAAACAAATGCAGCGTTGAGCTGCTCCAATGAAGCTGGAGCTGTCAGGCTCTTATCAGCAGAGCAGCAGAGCTCTCATTGTCCCGCACATCACATCGGCTATTGATAGCTTCACTACAGAAATGTAGATTGCGCGTGACACCATGTGTTTATAGACCATGTGTCTGGGAACAGCTTGCACTGAGAAAGATGACTGCTTTACTGTAATCAAAAATGTTGTTGTTTGGTAATTGGGTTTTGTTTTTGCTTCTTTTTTTTTCTCCAGCCTTCCCTTGCAAAGTCGTTGGTGTTTTCACAGTCTTGCTGTCTTCACATTGGTGCCATAGGGATGTATCCTAGCACAGAGGACAGAGGTTTATTATACTGGTTTTACAACTCAGGGTAACGATCAAAGTGGCATTTATTTTATCTTTGTTGTGACAGTCTTTGAGGTAAGGTACTGTAGCATGCTAACATGTTAAACTAAGGTGAGGTTAGCATAGTAATCTGAGCAAACCAAGTACAGCCTCACAGAGCACCTAGCATGGCTGTAGACTCTCAGCCCTCCTGCTGTGTTCCAGTCTCATTTGACCAATATGCAAATATTCTGCAGCTCTGATTCGTCTTCGTTTGTGGTAGACACTTTGGCTGATTAACCAAACCAAGTGAGTTTACTTATATTAGATTACTTACCTGTACCTGTTTCTCCTCTGCCTCAGGATAACCTGCTTTGGATGCCCTGTTTGTACCTTCGCTCTGGTTACAAGAAGAAAGACTCTCCACGGTGTGTCCAGCACACCACTCCTGTCCAGCTTCATCTCCCCCAACCGAATTCCCTCCAACCTCCACTGGGACGCCACTCCAGTCACCCAGCCTGCTCCTTCATCTCAATCGCCTTGCTGGCTGATACTAATAAACTGAGAAAAGAGACTAGTTTACTTCCTCTGTGTTCTAACTTTGCATTTGGCTCCTAGTTCTTCTAGTCAGAGATTATAACAGCGGGTAGAGTGGAGGATGGAGAGGCATAAAGTCACCAGAAATGAGGAGGGCATGTCACAAGCAGGCAGGAAGCTGTCCAACGCAGTGTTTGTGTCTGGAGTTAGCACAGTTATCCATGTCAGGATGTGTCCAGCTCCTGATTGTTAATCTACACCAGAGGTCTCAAAGCTGTTCCACAAAGGGCCATGTGGCCGCAGGTTTTTGATCTACACAGATCCTCAATTGCATCTACCTGTACTTTAAGACATGCAGACAGTGTGGTGGGACATTTGTTTGTGCCACCATGTCATTGCAGACATTTCATATGTTGTCACAGATGATCCATTTTGACAATACAGATACCTGACTTGGCCGTCATCAACACAAAAAGCTTATTGCAATTCAAGATTGCAGCAAGCTCTCTTGGGACAAGCGGGTCGTTAGTCCACAATCAGATATGCCAAGAAAACCTGGTAATAATGGGATCAAGATGTGGACAGCATTTGATGTCAATTCAGATGTCAATATGATCCAAACTTCATCCTGAATTACTGATCACAAAGGAGAGGACTCGATTTTCATCTGAGTCCCAGGAGGAATGTCCCTCTGAGTCCTCCTGCACAGAAATGCTTCTGTGAGCTCCAGGGAGGACGCAGCCTTGATAAGATATATGTGTTAGAGAATATTTCACATGACTATGTAAGAGATGAAATATCACATATGTCTTCAGTGTTTTATTGATTGATTGTTGGAGGCTACTGGCACAGGATGGCCCTTGGTGGTGTTTTAAAACATCCAACATGCATCAGCCTACAGGACATCTGTAGTGTGAACAGAGGTGAATCAGAAGAAGACATTAAAGAGGAGGATTTTCCTGGAGGAGAAAGACATGGTGCTGTCTCTCATTCAAAGGCACCAACACTTTCCTCAAACACCAGCATCACACACATATTTGCACACACACATACAAACACATACAAAAACCACACCATCTTGTCAATCATGTGTAAACACACACATATAACCTAACCATCATGTAATGGTTGATTGATTTGCAGATGCCGAACCACAGTGCATTGTTTTTAATTTATTTTTTTCATTTTTTAGTGACCTTATTATTGTCACGGTTGATGTCTAATGTTCAGAAAAAAAAATTCTAATTTCTAATAAAGCTCCACGAGGCTTACAAAACTACAAGTTCCAAAGACAACCAAGCGGTAATCGCTCACCGCCCTGCAGAGCGGCTGCGCCATCTTGGTTCCTTATATCTGACGTGGTTGTCTGGCAGGAGCCAATCAGCTGCTGCATCTGGTGTAGTGCTCCTCCTCATCCTGCCGCACTCCTGTTTACATTCAAACACACACTCTCACCTGATGTGTGTCACTCAGATTCTCACACCAGTGGAAGAAAAGAAGTACACACAACCAAAAATACGACCACAGTCATAACTCTTTGTTTCTCAGTGTAAACGCTGAGAATTATTTCATTATATATTTGTTTCTTCTTTTTTGGAGTTGGTATAAATTAAGGCCCAGTGTACTGCCGCAGAAAAGAAGCTATCAGGAGCCTGAAACTGTCTGCAAAACTACCCATCAGCTGAAACCAAGTTTCTGGAGAGAAATGCAGATATGAGAGAGCTAAAGAGTGAGCTGCAAAGAGAAACCAGGAGTGGAAGACAGAGTGTTTGCCAGTCCGATAGGTAGAGAGAAGGACCGAGCATGAATAAAACATTCCCCCGCAGATTGTCTGTCAGGCAGAGCAGAGAGTGGCTCCCAGATAGAGTCTCTGAGAATGATGAAACCAAACTCTGGATTCACATGCACAGCCCTCTCCCTCTTACTACCATCTATTATAACTCACTCACAGGACATCCATTTAGTCCCATGTCAAAGCTGACTGCCTCACACAACCAATTCAATTCAGTGTCATTTATATATCGCCAAATCATAACATACATTATCTGAAAGCCATTTACACAGTAAGGTAACAATATGAGAGAGAAAGCCAGGAGTTCCCACCATGAACAAGCACGTGGTGACAGTGGAGAGAAAAAAAAACTTCCTTTTAACAGGAAGGAACTGAATAAAGATGAGTGTCAAGTAGTGGTGGCAGATCTAGATCCTGCAGCTCCAGTGTCAGAGGTACCAGCAGAATGAGAACAGGGAGAGAGAGAGAGGACAGAGACTCTAAGTTCATAATAAGCAGCAGTGTGATGTAAATGCAGGTGGACAGAGACAGACAGGCACATTTGTATATATACACATAATCACCAAGTCCACATACACTGTTAATTTCACTGGACCTGTTTTCTCTCTCAGCCCTTGTTAGTGCAAGGGGAAGAAAAAAAAATCCAGATCAAAATCAAAATAAAAAAAAAAAAAAAGTGCCATGTTAGTGCCGAAGTTCTCTCCTAAAAGATGTCAGAGGTAGTTAAGAGCTTGACAGGAAGTAGGTTGTTGTCCAAAGCTTCCATTACAGAGAGGGGCATTTATGGTATTACACACACCTTTTGGAATTGGTAGGTCTACTCTCTTTATGCAGGGATTGGTGTGACGTGATGCATCATCATACTGGAAGTAGTAACATGGTCAGCAACAATACTTAGATACACTGTGACATTCAGTCCATGATTGATTGGTATTAAGGCCCAAAGTGAACCAAGAAAACATTCCCCACACCATCACACCACCACCACCAGCCTGGACAAGGCAGGTTGGGTCCATGGACTCATGCTGTTCAGCCTCAGCAGAAATCCAGATCCATCCAGATCCATCAGACCAGTCTAAGAATGGAGAGCAGAAGGAAAGAAGAGTGTTTACCGGATTGGATGCGGGTGTGCAGGTGATCTGGGAGGAAGGTCTGAGGTCCCAGTGTTCTGTACAAACCACCACAGCAACACACACACACACACACACACACACACACACACACAAACCAACAGAGGATACAAACAAGGGAAAGGGGAATACTGTCAATGTCACGACCAAGGCAACCAGGAACACGAGGGAAGAGAGCACCCAAATGCGAAAACCCCCAAGACAGGCAGAAAGTTAACTTAAAAGTCTTTTATTTAACTCAAAATCACGGGAAGATTCCAGGGCCAGGGAACAAAACTGAAACAACTACAAATCATCCACACAGGAGGATCAAGGATCAAGGAACTTTATTGTCATACCAGTACATTTACATGTTATGGCACGAAATTAGTACTCAGGTCCCAGTTTAAGCCATCAAGACCAAGATGTAGCATGTAGGAGGGAAAAAGGCTGGAAACAAAACACAAAGAAGACTCTAAAAGCCCTAACCAGAAGAAAAAAATGCAACCAAGGTAAGTCCATGAGGGGGAAGACGCAAGGCACAGGAACCAACACGGGCAACCAACACAGTACCTCATGAAACTGACTGAGAGAATACCAAGAGTGTGCAAAACTGTCATCAAAGCAAAAGGTGGCTACTTCGAAGAATCTAAAATATAAACCATTTTCTTTTTTGTTAACTACATAATTCCATATGTGTTCCTTCATAGTTTTGATGTCTTGAGTATGAATCTACAATGTAGAAAGTAATAAAAATAAAGAAAAACCACAGAATGACAAGAGGTGTCCAAAATTTTGACTGGTACTGTATATATATATTTTTTTTTTTTTTTATTAGTAATTGCCCCAGACAAGATTTATTGATTTGTTTTCTGGGACTCGTACACAAAGACAAGGACTGATAGCTATCAGCCGACAGCCACACGAAGACCTGCTGTCCAGGGATGACCTGCACTCCGTCTGGACAGCCTATTGGACTCTTTCAACTTGATCCTCTAGAGTATTTTTTTGAAACTATTGTTTTTAGATTAAGTTTGTAATAAAGATATATTTATATATTCATATGAACACCACATACTTACTTACATAAATTCAGTCGATGACTCAGACACTCACAGCAGTTTGACAACACTCAGTGAGGAAACTATGCAGCAGAAGTCAGTGGCACTAAGGGTGTAGCCAGATATTAAATACATATAACACAGATTTGTTTTGGAAATTCACTATTACATATCTAAAATGTTCAAGTGCAGATCAATACAACATTATCAGAGACAACTGATGGAAGGAGACTTAAAACTATAAGTTGTGTGTCAAAACACCATCCCCATTTCCAGTGGGGGCTGGTGCACAGGCTGATTTCTTGTTTCCCAGGAATAGCACAAGTTTGTGATCCAGAAAACCAGCTGTTTTATCCAACGCTATCAGCCACAGACAAGAACACTGATGCTGGATGATTCTGTGAAGCCCTGGTTTAGGCTCTAACAATTTTCAACACTGCCAATGTTTGTAGAATTCCTCCTACAGTATCTGTGCAAGGCAACTAGATTGTTGCTCGGGAAGTTGATTGTTAATTTGTACTATATGTCTGTATTTTTTACCCAAGGCTTATTTTTATGTTTAAACTATAATTTCTTCCATTTTACATGTGTAATTACAGTGACTGTGTGTTGGGCTCTGAGTGCCTCTGGAACACAACATTCTCAGTACTGTCCCTGAACTGAAATCAAATCACGCAGCACCTACTTCAAGGGCAACATATGTGTGTTACCATTCATCATCAGGTATGTGAAAGAGCAGAAAGCTCCTATGTTTCCTATGAGCAGTGTGTACTGTGTAGAGCAAAACCGTCAAATGGTACTGTCCTCACCAACATTCAGGCCTCTCTCCTCCACTTCTGCCGCTGATCTACCACTAACAGTCCAAAGTCAGTCGTGACAATGAAGATGTAGTACTTCAAAATATGTTTCATTTCACTTCTGTTTCCGTTTTGTTACCATGGCTGACTTCTAAACCGCTTTCTATTAAACTGGCCAAAAAATAGGTGGGTCAGTGTTGCTCCCACTGACAACTAATCCATGTCCATCCATGGCCACTTGAGGAGCAGTGGACTACCTTCACTCTGAGAGGGGATCATTGGTAAGGAATGAGGGCATCAGACAGAGACAAATACTCTATTGGCATTTACATTAAGGAAAGCCTGTCAGTGCTAATAGCATCAGGCTAGACATTCCTCATCCTCCTTCAAAGCACACATACACATACTCCCCTCCACAGGCACAGATAGATTTGATATATCACCGTCTGCCTCTCTTTCAGTCTGCTTCTCTCCATCTTCCTGCCTGTGTTTAATTGCAGCTGGTCCTGTGAGATGCGGCGCAGTGACGGGTCAGGATGGGTAGAATATAGCCAAAGGTAGCAAGGGAGGTGATGGAAGACGAGAAAGGATGCAATAATAAAACTCCCCAGTGCCACCTAGCAGCTAAACCTCTTTCCCTGTCTCTCTCAGTCTGAGTATCTCTCACCCACACACACCCTGTCGCTGATTGTCCATCTACCTTCAGCTTGATCCGCAGGGTCCAGCTCTTCTTGTCTACGTCTTTCTCAATCTGATGCTGTTTTTTGTTTTTTTTTCATTTGAGCCTTTTTTGACATTCAGTGGAGTCTTTGATGTGGACTTTCTCTCTTATAGTCTCAACTCTCCAATGTCTACAGAGATGTGTAGTAATAAATGGAAAAATGAGGAACAATACATAAAACTGAAGCTGCAATCAATCCTTGAGTTCAAAATCTCTACAGAAAAGTTGGTAACAGAGATAAAATGAGAGTGAGTTCAGACTGAACACAAAAGGGAATTTTAGAGGAGGCATGATTAGATTGCATATAAGATCAATTCAGAGATGCAAGTGAAAATAAATACATGCAAATGCGCCTTCTAACTTGAACCTTAAACCTGCAATCAATATTTTATTTTATTTTATCTTATTTTGTTGGCTCAGAGCCTACAGGTGTATGAAGGGGTGGAGGTAGGGCTTTTGAAATGCTGTATGTACCAATAACTGTGGCAACAGCAGTGATAGCAAGTGTTAGCAGAGCTTTCAGGTAGGTGGTGTGGCAGCAAAAGAGTGAGCAGAGCACTGCAGCTGAAGTACCATCATAGAGCAAAGGGTTCCTTAGAAATGCTGGATTTTAAAGTGAGAGCAGAATGGCATGTGATTGTAGCCTGGGACCTGAGGTGACTGCCTGAACTAGCTTACAGGCTTTGCTTCTTTTAGCCCATGAAGCCTGCACACTGTGGGTTTCACTAATAAAAGCAGATAAGTCTTCTCTTTATTTTGACAAAACTCAAGATGCCTACACATTATGCTTTCAGTGATGTGTTACAAATTGCTTGTTTCTGGCTGGGTTGGAAACATGTCTGGTGTGTTCCTGATAAGTAGCTCTCTCTAGATCTACCCAAACACATTACCACAATCAAATGTAGATATTTTGATCTGGATTTTAAAACATATTTGGGAGAATTTCCTTCTCATCTGAACAAACTACCACAATACACACATGTATGCCCCACCCCAGGTCCCTGTGGACACCGTGTCCCACTGGTAGAATCTCCAATATTCATTTCTAATGCTCAGGATCAGTGTTGACAGGCGGTGTTGAGCTGCCCACGTAAAAATATATATGTGTGTGTGTGTGTGTGTGTGTGTGTGTGTGTGTGTGTGTGTGTGTGTATGCGCGTGTGTGTGTGTGTGTGTGTGTGTGTGTGTGTGTGTGTGTGTGTGTGTGTGTGTGTGTGTGTGTGTGTGTGT
>JBBMJY010000002.1:922058-933460 GCA_037833715.1 Toxotes lorentzi | reverse complement strand
GTGTGTGTGTGTGTGTGTGTGTGTGTGTGTGTGTGTGTGTGTGTGTGTGTGTGTGTGTGTGTGTGCGTGTGTGAGTGTATGAGCATGCGTGCAGTGTGTGAATTTGCCCATCACAGTGAGAGGGTATTGATTTTAGCGCAGGTGTCGGCTGGTTAAAAGCACTGGTCTTTACTCTACATCTCAATCCTCAGAGCTTACCACTAGCTGACAGCATCTTTTTATTTGTTTATGCCAAAAGCATCACAGCTCTTATCCCTCAGCAGTCTTTTCCACACGAATCAATGAGAGTACATCAACTTGGATTTGAGTTTGCTCCGACAACACACGCACACACACACATTCTGACACTCTGCTGTTCACTTTTAAATGCACACAGGAACAAGAGGATGGAGCAGCTCTTGATGTTTTTCTGAAAGTATATTGAGGCTGTTTGGTGTCGTTCAGGGTGACATGTTTACCATCACAGCACCGGCAATATCCTCTAGGCACACCCGCTTTCATTTACTCCACTATCAAAGAAAAGCTAGCATCACCATGGAGTGCAGAGGCAGAGGCACCATACACAGACAACATTTGTATTACTTGTGAAGGGTCTTGCTACACATTCTGCCATGTTTGTATAGGCTGATAATCATACATCAACATTTTAAACAAGACAAGGTCAAAACTCAGCATGTGGCTGGATCAGTGTGTGAAACAGAGGGCGTAGTTGAAAACTGTTGTGGAACAGCTGTAAACAACAGCTTCCAATGCAAAGTAGCTAAAGCTCCAAAAGTTGCTAAATGATTTAATACTCTCATTAGGATATTCATGATGTCCTTGCATCATATTTGCATTCAGCCTAGTTTCAGTCCTTTATCTGTTTGCTTCTCTCTCTGTGCTCACATACACGGTCATTTAACTCAGCTGAAAACTCAATAAAGCATTTATCTTTTTCTGTTTCTGTTGTCGAACAATGGAACAGGTATGAAATAATGACTGAAATGTGGGCCATGGCCTCAACTTGTGAAATACAGTATTCGCAAGATAAAGATCCAATCACCATGTGTGTGTCATGTAAGAGAGCCAATGAAAACAAAAGGAAAGGTCAAAGTTGTCGTATTAACATTTCAGGTGTTTTGACTGATTCACAACATCAACTCCTGCATCGAGTAACATGTAAGGAAAGATCATAAAGTCTCATAAAGGCTGTAACAGTAGCAGGTAGCTGTTGGTAGCTTTTGAGCAGCTCAGTGAATTAACGAGTAAAGATGAAGAGGCAGGAAAACGTCCTTTCATTCATCACTCATTCCTCTGACAGTTTCTGTATTTGTGCTGCAGATGAAAGTTTGCTGAGCTACATTTTCAGTGACTGCATTAAAACTTTTCCTCTGAATGGACGTTTTTAATGTGGCTTCATTTGCTCAGGATGAGTAAGTAAATGAAATCACTCAAAACACAAACTATTTGTGTTCCTAGGTAAAAACAACAGCACATTTAGACTTTGCAAACAGAAGAGATGTGCGTGGTTATTTGTACAGAGAGCCGGGAACTAAGATCGTGCATGTTAATGCCAGGTCTGAACTGGACCACAGAGAGGTGTACCTGGGAGGGAAAGCTTGACCTTGTGCTTGGTGGCCAACACCAGCAACCCTCTTCTACAAAAAGAAGCAAAGGTCTTGTCCAAAAAGTTGATAGATTTGTCACTAGGTGCTAAAGGGATCTGAAAAGTCGACAATAGTCGACCAACACTTTATGTAAATATCATATGTAAACACGTGTTAGGAATGAAAGAAGGATGTGGAACCATTTGTGATCAGTGGGGGAGAAAAGGGGTTTTGTCTCTTACTAAGTTCCCAAACATGAAAGAAGCAAAAGAAAGAAAAAAAATCAGTCATGTCTTTTTGTGGGAATGTCATGAGATGTCCCATGTGCTGTTAATGGTAAACTGACTGCATTTTTTTTCTAGTCTTATCAACTAATTGAAGCCCTTTTCCCTTGTTTGCCCAAGAACTCTTTGACACGCTATGGGTGGGGGGACTGATTAGTGGACGACCTGCTCTACCTCCTGAGCCACAGCTGCCTGTGTTGTTTGTCTGTTACTGAGACACACCACAAAAACCAGCAACTGTTGCACACAAGGCTCACTTTTGCTGCCATTTTTGTTGGGTTGGTCCATTATTGGGCTGATATTGTATCTGATCTACGCATTAAGAGACCCTGATAACATGTTTGTAAAATACATCCCATTGAGTCCAGACACTGGATTTTTGAACCCACAGAGCAGCACTCGATCAGAGCTGGTACCGGCTCTGTCTGGACTGTCTTTGGTAGCAGTGAATTCTGGACCCACACACTCACACTCACATACTTCCTGCTCGATTTTCCAGAAGAATTCACATGACCTCTGCCTGACAGTTGTCGCTCAATATACAGCGGGAGATGGCTGCATCACTCACTTTTGCTCTGTCAGTCTCACATACACACAAATACACACACATATACACACGATAGAAAAAGGTGTCCTTCCCTGGGTCCTTAGAATGTGCATGCCAACAAGTGTGAATATGGAGAGTGATTATATATACAGTAGTTGTTTCATGCTGTGTGTTAGCGTGGCCTCTTGTTTCTGGTGTTTCAGTGCCCCCAAGTGACCAAACTGAGAACTGCATGTGAAGCAGAGTGATGTGATGCAGTCCAAGTGGCACCGAGACCCTCTTAATAACAAACAAACACAAAAACACTGCTGCTGAGACACATACCAAAGCATCCAGTGTGTTAACTGTTAACAGCAGCACATACACATTACTTAACAAACATGGACACACAAAAAGTCAGACACACACACACACCTGCCATCCCACGTAAGCTGAATGTCAGCATCTTTTAACAGGAGAGTAATAAATAAGCCCAGCACCAGCAGCTGTTTAAATCACCAGTATCACACACTGCAGCACTCCCTGCCTCTCAGTGTGCATGTGACAATGCATGTGTGTGTGTGCTTTTGTTTCAATTCAATTATTTCCATTGCACCAGCCAGAGATCAATCTTTCACAGAGACCAGGAGCGTTTCACCAGATCAATCATTCGGGGGATCCAGTAGAATTTCAGCTTGTTTATTTACAAATCAAATTAATAGTCATCCATTATCAAGCAGCTATAGCAAACAGGACACCTCACAAGATGAGACCATTGCTCCAGAGAGACAATGCCATTGATCTTTCTCAGGTGATACTCATTTATTTTTGACATTTCACAGTGCACGCTGCTTTGGCTCGGTGCTGGTTATCAAAAGAAAGAAGAGAATTTTCTTGACATTTGCTTTCCTTGTGGGAGTTTACTTCTCGTGGAGCATGATGGAAACCTGCCCACATGCAAATGTCAAATATGACCTCTGCAGTGGAACTGTTGTGTTGCTACACTCTAATGTTTGGATGGTGAGTGTTACACTCCATAAAGCCTGTTATTTGATTAGAAGTACTTTGGTCAGGCTTTTAAGTTTTCTTCAATGTCAAAGTAATGCAGTGATGGTTTTCTGTGCATCCATGGGTACACTGTAAAAAGGACTTAATTCAGCATATGTTTAATGGGAACAGTTTGACAAAATGCAAACAGATACAGGCTTAAAAACGGGCTCAAAAGGGAACAGCACAGAAGTGTTTATTAAAGGCTGGGATGAGCAGATGAAGGGTGGCTTCAGAAGAACTGGCTTCTCATGACAAACCTGCTACCTTACACACTCTTGTTTCTCTTGCTATTAGGCTAGAAACAGTGCAGGTGCTCACAACCAGTCTTCCGTTTTCCGCCTTCAACTCTCACAAAAATGAGAGCCCAGCCATTAGCAGTCCCATCTGCCAGAAATCATCTTCCTCCAACAGAGGAGGAGCTCATGTAATTGGGCCGAGTTCGTTTGTCCCCTGAGGAACGACCACGTAGACTATGGGCTGATGAGTGCTTATCCTGTGGTGAAACCGGACACTGGACTGGACCTGGCCTAAACGGCCAATAGACAGTAGGGGACCTGGTGGGTTAGACTGATTGTTTCACCCCATCTAAACCCAGATTACAAGTTCAAGCCACCCTAACCAGCTTGCTCTGCCTCTACCAGCCCTTGTTTGATTCTGATGCAATTACTATTATAGACTCCCCTCACAGCTAACAGTTTAGATTGCCAGATTTTTGGCCAGGGTCATGTACCACACAGTTCCCATCTTGCTTGCAGTCTTCTTTATCTCCAGCAGATGACCCAGCCGGACCACTGAGGCCAGACCCTGAATCCCCAGATTTGTCTTCCACTCTAGCCAAGTTCCACGACAGGGGAGGTATTTAGTAAGGACCATGCTCTTTCTCTGCTGCCGCACCAACCCATATACAAAGGGAATCTATGGAGAAATAAAGTAAGAATTCACTGACTGCTGGCAATCATCCATCCATCCTCCTCTCCTCTTTGTCACACACAATGTCCCTGCATTGATTTTCGTTGCCTTTCATTGCTGGGTGAACCTAGAAGTAAATAAATTAACTTATATATTTCAAGGCTTTAGCTTGAATTTGACATTTATACATTTATTCATGCAACAACTGATTTTGTGTCTGGCGAATGTAAACTTGTTTACAGTGTTAAGTAATCCAGGCACAGGAGTCCTGTTCAGCCTTCACTTTAAAGTGGTAAAGATTAACCTGCCTGACTTAATACCTGAACAGGATTCTATTCACAGCCTCATGCATTCTGATGATAAGGCTGAAGGCAGGAAAAGTCATCAGCTGCTGTAGAGACCAATAATTGCTCCTGCAGTCCAATCAGCCTCTCAGTGTTTCTTGGTTGAATTTAGTAGCCCAGCTTGGCTTCTTCTTCTTCTTCTTGCAGTTCAGTCTCTTTGGCAGCTTCCCTAAAACCTAGAGTTTTTATACCCTTTTTGCTATCCCTACTTGGACATCCTACATTAGATCATTTCCAATTACCAGAGAGACCAGGCTGAACTACAGATGGAAAGGTTCGATTTTTGTCAGGTCAGGTACGTCCTGACAAGCTCCGGGCCTGAACCTACAGTTTTGCTTGAGTTATTAGCCAAACTGGCTACTATGATTCAGGTACTTCTCCCAACCATCTTTGTCCATGTGGTCTCTCTGGTACTTTCCGCAATGATTTCACACTCCCATATTGGATTAAACAATGATTACTTCCTCAAACATATAATAATCTACACTTTTATCATTATCACCAAAGTCATTTGGAATTATATTCTAAATTTTAAATGCTATGACGACACACTGACACTGCAAAATTACCAAAGGCCTGTCCAAATCAGAAGTATTTTCACTGGGACGGCCATGGAGTCTAACAGGCCACTCAGCTCCCAAGATGGCCAAGGGTGATAATAAATCAGCCACAAATTCCAAAAATAAATGGTACACTTCTTGCTTGAAAAACCCAAACTCTATATAAAACAAAAAAAAATTTAAGACATAAAATCTGTAGTATGAAAATGATAACAGTTTTATGTCTTATGTTCCTCCGTGAGCTTCACTGGTTGATGTACAATGCATGCTGGGATACTTGTCTACCCCAATATCACACAAGACTTCACTCCACAAAGACCACAAGTATAGAGAAGAACACAGATTGAGAAAGGTCTAAATTCATTACTATGTTTTTTTTAATTCTGGTCCAAATTTTAACAATTTTGGGATGTAATGATCATTACAGCCTTTGGGAGTATAACAAGGCTTTCTTCCATTACAGAAAAGGTTCAAATTTAGGCCTGTTGTTCACAACTTGCATTTCAGTCTTCCTTAGTTTGTACTCCCTGACAACCCAGGGTATCTATTCACTCTGTACAGTATTCCCCTGCACCTTCTCTTTCTGTTTCTCTATTGTTCATGTTATCCCCTGATTATAAAAGAATCCAGTCCAGTGTAGAGGAAAAAATGCCACAGCAACAGAATATTAAACATTTGGAGAGCACAGACAAAATGAGGGACATTGGAATTGTTCAAGTTATTGTTGAAACTGATGAGTTTCTTTTTCATATTACTAAGAAATCATGGAGTACTCTGCTCTCAGCAGTTCCATTATAATAGCGTGATGATGATAAACATTATTCTCATTGTTCAGAGGAGAATATTTCTCTCATCTTCTAAACTTTATGCATTGACCCAGAGTAACCTACACCTGCAGTCTAATGAAACACAGTTTACACTGCTGCTCTTCATCCAGCGGAGTTCAGGACGTGATGAAGATGCAGAAGAGATTAGTCAGGACACAGTTACTCCAGCACATCCCTTTATACTGTATCAAATGCAACACAATAAAGTGTGCAAAAAAAAAAATGAAGGGGTGTGAATAATTTCTGATGTCTTTAAAGACTCCAAAGTTGACCCAAAATCCCTCAGTGAGAGTACTGACAGAAACGAGGAAGAGATCATATCTTGCCTGTATGAGCTTCTCTGCATTGCCTCCCTGTTAAATCCAGAATAGAATTTAAAATCCTGCTCCTCACCTACAAATCCCCGAATGGTCAGGCACCGGCATATCTTAAGGAGCTCATAGTTACCCCAGTAGAACAGTGTGCTCCCAGAATCCAGGCTTACCTGTGGTTCCTAAAATCTCCAAAAGCAGAATGGGAAGCAGACCTTTTTGGTAAAGCTTGTAGTTAGGGCTAGTTCAGGCTTGCTTTGAACCATCCCCTTGTTATGCTGCTATAGGCCTAGATTGCCAGGATACTTCCCATGATGCACCAAGCTCCTCTCCTCCCTGTGAACGGTGCCTGACACCAAAGTTGCAAGGAACCTTTTGCTTTGTTGTTGTTGAACAGGGAGAGAGAAAGAAGCAAGGGAGCACAGGGCTTTTGTTGACCTGATGACATCATGGGTCACACACAGTGATCAGTGGTAGCTGGTTGCTGGATACATGGGTCGGTTCCACACCCAGGAGTTAAAAGGTGAAGGATCCTGGGAAACTGAGTTGAATGGCCCTCCTTTGTTTTTGGAACAAAGCAGCCACCATTTTGAGTGGGCCCAGGCCCCACACTGAGTTTCAGAGAATAAGGACCATTCTTCTCGATCTTGCTGATGTACATGTTGGCTAACTGTGAACTTCACTTTAAGGACAGTGGGCTTGTGGGTAACATAGCCTGTATGTAACTTGTGGGTGGGACATTAAGTTGTGGGTGTGTTGTGGGAAGTAGATCAATGCTCAGAAGAGCATCGGAAACAACACCAGAGGGTCAAGGCATCAGCTACTGGTCGATAGAGCAACCGCTTAAGACTCTGAATGATTGACTACAATAAAGCCTATGACTCAATGCCCCACACATGGATACTACACTTCAGCTACAAGTGCTGCATATACCAAGGTGATGCCCTGTCCTGCTGCTGTTCTGCATAAGCCTAAACCCCCTCAGTCAGATCATTGCAAAGAGCAGACATGAGAAGAAGTGACCATCAGCCTCACTGATCCACCACACCAGGACTGACAATGGGGGCAGTGGGATGTCATTTGGACTGGAAAAGTGTGGTCGCATGGTGGGAAATAGAGGGAATGTGATCAGGAGTGAAGGGCAGGAGTTACCATAAGCGTACAGTACCTGTGAAATGTAAGTGAATAAAGCCCATGCTGGCTTTGAGTGACAGGTTTGTCTACAGTATTTAAATGAGGCCAAGGTTTAATGTCACATGTACCAGGCTGAGCTGCAACCATTCAACGCCTGTTAGCAGAAAATTCCTACTTAATAAACACCACATTACATTACAATATTTCTTACCTACTTCCTCATGATCTAACCCTAATTATCTCATTATTTTCATCATGTGAGAAAATCAGACTAGCAACCTGTGACCAAACAAAGGTTTGGGAAATACTGCTTTACTGGGTGCAACGCATGATCCAAGAACACACTTATCAGGCACCTACTCCAAATCACAGTGAAGAATAACAGATTTCATTTAAGAGTTTTCATTAACTTCTTCAACAGACCTTTTCATTCTACAGCTGTCTGGCACCCCTTTACAGTCTTTACAGCTTGTTGCCTCCACTCTGTGTGAGACTCCATCAACAACACCTTTTATTGGAGCATTCGTGCTGAGTAGAAAACGTGTCCCTGGGTACATATCCATCCCAGAACACACCACCAGGATTTTCAAGGCTTTTTCCATCTGTATCTTTGACAATACCCTTGATGACCATCAAGCCAGTGTTTCATGTTGATCAGTTTAACTTTGCCCTCACAACAAACACAAACACAATTAAGATAAAAGCTTGTTTCTATTTTCAAAAACCTATTTTTGACGTGATTTATTCAAATTCAAGTGTCCATCTGTCAGTGGTCAGAGTGTGTCTTACCCTTCAGTATGGTCATGTACTTTTGCTTGTGATGTGATATACAGCTGCACAGTGTGTCTTGGGATAGTGGTGCGCCATGTTTTCTATTGTGGCTCCAGTTCTGTCACTTTCCTCTCTACACAAAGATATGAGATTGATATTGATCCTCTCATCTCACTTTCTGAAACAATAAATGCATTTTCCAAAATATTTACTTACTGTGTTTAAAGACACATTGTCATCATTAGGACTTGGAAAAAAAATATTGAGGTAATAGGCAGATTCGCTTTAAATTTCAGACCTGAGCTAGAATGTTAGGAGAAAAAGGTGTTTATAGACTGAATACAGCAGATTTCATTGATTATGCTTACCCCATGGAGTAGTCACCACATACTGGATAATGCTCCTGAGTGGTTTGTAGTCCCATGAGTAACAGCACAGGTTTCCATTCAGATTTTAACAGATTCTGAACCTCTCTCCATGTGGATGTTGACCACTGCAGCCCAGCTGATCCCCATCGTGTACCAGGACTCAACAGGAGTACTGAGTCAGATGAAGACTGCTAAGCAGACTAAAAAAATCAGACACATACTCTGTGGCAATTTGTTATTGAAGTGTATCTGCATGGAAGCTCGAATGGTGTTAAACATGTCATGACTCTTATTAAAGCACGTATCAGAGAAGCAGTGACATGACGCCACAGGTTCAGTCAATGGAGACGTGTAATCTCAGACCGAGGGATGGATTGCATGGCAGATTGATCGAGGGCAATTTCATCATCTAGAGCTCCACTGTGTCTTCCTCCATCCTCCCTCTGTGTTTCTCTCACCCTCTGACACACCAGCCATCCCTCTGTTTTCAGTTAAGTCAACAAAACATGTCCTCAGTGTCCAGCTCAGACATCCTGTTCTGATTCTGAACAGAAAAAGGAGATGTCTTATTTTAAGAGTCTATTAATGCTGAATATTTTCTAATATTCTTTGACCCCATGTCAGGACAAAGTGAGGCTAAAGTGCAATCTGTTAGCCAATAACAGCTCTCATTGCAGCTTGGAGGCAATCCACCTCCTGCCTTAATTTCACTGAAACTGAACTGAACCCTGGCCTCTGATACGCCCCGACACACACACTCTCACACACACAAAATATAACACTCACACAGAGTATCTAATTTTGTTGAGAGGAAGACTGACAGACTCCTGACAGCCTGTCAGACAAAGCTGAAATGACACTGCCTCTGGTAAATTATAATATGCTAATAATATCCTTCCATAATAAGAGATCATTTAAGGGACAAAACGGAGCCACATAGAAAAGAAGACAGACAACAGTTTCCATCCAACTATGCTGCAAATGTACAGAGAGCCTTGGAAATATTATGAACATCAAATCAATCAATCAATTAAAGAACTTTATTTGTCCCCTGGGGGGCAATTCAAGGCATGTGAGCAGTTTACACAGTTAACACAATAATAGCAAAGAATAAAATAAAAAGAATAAAATAGATACATAGGACTAAAAAAAATTGAATAGAATCTGTAAATGTTAAACAGGGTGGTTTCTCCAGCTGGGTTAAACACATGAGAACTGAGAAAACCTGTATTATTTTTAAGGCTCAAATTCCATGCTTTTCTGGTGATCATGGCATAAAGATATTTTACAGACTACATTTCAGAAAGTCTGAAAGCATGTTGTTAGCAGCAGACAGTCGTGAAGCCTACCACAGCCATTAATCAACAGATGCAATCTCAGTTCTATTTCTGGGAAAACTTCAGCCTCAAGCAGCCCTACCAATCACTTTTCCAATCAGATTTTTTTTTTTTTTTTAGGTTCTAAATGTGACAGTTTCAGTCTTGATACTTCAACACATCAGAATTTGCATAAAACTAATTGGACGGAAAGGCAGATACATGTGGGAAGAAATTAGGAAAAGAAGAAGATGGAACAGGGGAAAGCAGGTCTGTGTATCACTTAGTTTGATTTTCCATTGACAACAAAAACTAGAAAACTGGAAAATTGAACTAAATTTTCTGAAATGGTATATTTTATTTCTGAGACTAGTGTAAAATACTAAGATTTTGTCTCACATACTTCCGGTGGTTAGCAACCCTGCAGGTAGGACAGATTAAGCTAAATATTACAATCATTATTGCTTGGCTTTGTCAAATTGCCATTTGAGTCCTTCAGTCTACACTCAATAACCCATAATGACAAAATTAAAAAAATGTTTTTAGAAATTTTGGCATCAATCAATGTGAAATGGAAGAAGTGTAGAGCCACCAGGAGCCACCTCTTCCTACTGTTACCAACCAAAACTGACTGAATGCAGCTAAGCACAGAGCTCCTTGAAGCAAATCTGCTCCAAAGTCCATGTGACCGGACACTGGAACAATGGTTCATTCTTCAGCACTGCAATGACCTGAAGCAAACACCTAAGACAGCACTGGAGTGGCTTCAGGACAAGTCTCTGACAGTCCCTGAGTACCCCCCCACCCCCGCCCCAGAAGATGACTGTTCACAGACACTTCTGCCAAAGAGGCTTCTACAAAGAACTGAATCAAGGTTCTGAAGACTTTTGGAAATGAGAGTTCAGTTTTTGTTAAAGCCAGTTTTTAATACATTAGCAAGAGTGTAGACTGATGGCCAACATTTTTATCCATGTAAAATTAAATCTTCAACACACGATGACAAAGATGTGAAATTAGCTAATCACACCATGATAGCATCTTAAAAGGTGTTCTCTGAAAAAAATCTCAGTGTGATGTATGCTATCCTACCCTACCTCAATTATTTAAGGAGAACACATAGTGGGTACGGAAAGTATTCAGACCCCCTTACATTTTTCACTCTGTTATATTGGAGCCATTTGCTGAAATCATTTAAGTTCATGTTTTTCCTCACTAATGTACACACAGCACCCCATATTGACAGAGAAACACAAAATTGTTGAAATTTTTGCAGATTTAAAAAAAAAAAAAAACTAAAATATCACATTTGTTCATCACAGAGTTGTCCTGAAGCCACTCCTTCGTTATTTTAGCTGTGTGCTTAGGGTCATTGTCTTGTTGGAAGGTGAACCTTCGGCCCAGTCTGTGGTCCTGAGC
>JBBMJY010000002.1:891519-916907 GCA_037833715.1 Toxotes lorentzi | reverse complement strand
CTTGGAGAAATGCTACACTGGTTAAAGCTCAAAAAGAATCTGCAGGCAGGCAGAACGCAGATGGTGATAAAACAAACACCAGGTTTATTATGACATCTACAAAGAGAGCCTACAGAACTACAACCATGAACTGAAAGTGGCAAGACAATCCTTTTTATCTGACATTACTGACAGAAACAGTAACAATGCTCACACAGTGTTTGTCCAAAATGCTGCTTCCAGAGTCCTGACACCAGAAAAATGGACCACATTACACCTGTTCTCAAATGACTGCACTGGCTTCCTGTGAGTCAGGATACAGTTTAAAGTTCTACTCTTGGTCTACAAAGCACTGAATGGTCTTGGACCTAAATATATCATAGACTTATTGGTTCCTTATGAAGCATCCAGATCCCTGAGATCATCAGGGACAGGCCTACTGTGTGTTCCCAGGGTCAGGACTAAACAAAGTGAAGCAGGATTTAGTTATTCTGCCTCTCATTTGAGGAATAAACTTCCGGAATACCTGAGGTCAGCCCAAACACACTTAAATTGTCTTAACTGCACTTTTCTTATTTTCTTTGTTCCAATGTTTTAATATATAGCTTTTATTCTATTATTTATGATTTTAATGTTATGTGATTATGATTTGCTTTTAGTTTATGACTTTATTGTAATCTGTAATGCACTATGAATTACCTTGTGTCCGAATGGTGCTATATAAATAAACTTTGCCTTGCCTAACTCACACTTAATGTGTATTATTAGTGCTTCTTTACCTGATCTCCTGCTCTTTGTCTTGAATAGATTTAGTAGTTAATGATTCAAGGCATCCTACTGCACTGAGCTTTAGTGTCATTCCTTCCTAATGTGAAAGCTTTGAATGTTCTCTCCCATTTTTCATGTTATAATATTTCTGTTAAACTCCCATTTTTCTTTGACATCCATATTATTATCATCGGGTTCATATATGAGATGATTTTCATCTCTTCCTCTGTGAATGACATTTCCCCCCCGAGTTTGAATTATTTTAGGTTTTGCAACAAATTATAGCCATCATGCCCCTCAGTCCAAGAGAAAAGTCTTTTTCTCCTCCAGGATCTCCTCCTACCCTCGCACTCATTTGACTGTCTGTGCTGTTAAATAGTTCAGGCAGCGTGTGCACAAAAGCCCTTGGTTTGTTTGAAAGTGAACACATTTGACCTCAATCTGGAAATTTAGGAGCAGTGACGCTGTGGTGGAGGCTCGTGGTGAACCAGCATCTTGCTACAGTTACTATCCACAAAAACCATAAAACTGTGCAGGAAGCACAAGACAGATTTCAATAGATCAGACAAACAGAACCTCGGCCATATATCTGAAGATGTGTGTGTGTTTGTGAGCATCAGCCAGTTCTGTCCTCGCAGAGACTGGTGCTGGATTAAGAGACAAATATGTTCAAAGCTTTAGACTAATACCTGATGACGCACTCAGCGTTGCTGCAGTGTTCCACATGGCAGAGCAGAGCACAGCCCACGTCCCTACAAATGCAGCATTCACTTTAGACACACATATACCCACACGTCTGTCTAGCTCTCAATCACCTAGATCCCTTCAATATGTAAAACCACATCTCCACACTGTGTACATACAGTAAAGATGTCTTCTGTCTGGCTTGATGTAACATACTAGCTGACACTCAGAGACTCAGCTGGCTTGGTGAAGGACCACACCAGTGATTTTGCATGTTTTAGCCAATTTACCACCCGTCACATTTACTATACACTACAGCTGAAAATGTTATAAGTCAGTATCTACCTTCCAGGCAGCCACTGGCTTCCTGGCTTCCATTTAATTCACTTCTCTACTACAGTCAGCTTACACAGACTAGAAACACTAGAAATTTGAGATACTGTAACTAATCAGCTGCAATGAACATCAAGCCTTTATAGTATAAAATAACACAGCATGCATGTCTGCATGTAACTGCTGAATGTTAAGAATTAAAGTAACAAAAAAGCAGTGGAACTATTCTTAAAGAATAGATTGCTCTATATAATATAGGCAACCACCCAGAGCCACTGTACCACTAATGTTTGTCCACTGAAACTGGCTCAGTCAAACAGGTAAAGGACTCAAATGCATGACTCAGAGGCAAACAGGTAAATCAAAGTTTCTGTGTTTATGGTCAAAAATGGCTAGAGAACAGGCAGAACAGGGAACAGAGAGGGAGATCCAGGCAGGCAATGGAAAAAGCCATTAAAGGGTCTGAATGTTGGTAAATCTAGTGATAAAGGTCTTTACTTTTTCACCTATATTAATAAGTAATTAATGAACAATACTGAGGATATAAATATCACAGTAAGCTATGACAAATTGGTAGGTAAATTATTACTGTGAATATTCTTAAATTATAAAACCACATATCAGTACATTTCAGGCTGCATAGCAATTTATCATTCAAGATTAACTCCCTACTTTATTTTAAATTAATTTCATAAAAAATATTCAGCAAATTACTGAGTCATTACCGGCTATGTCAGCATGCATGACTCTGCCGTTGTTTTGTTTCGTTTTGTTTAAATTTGGGGGAAATTACTGGATAATTATTGGTTTATTTACATGTTTGTACACATTTTTTTTTCCCTAAGATTCAGGTTCCTCTGGTTATTATCCTCCTTTACCCTCAGCCTTGACTGTGTGAGGGACCGTTGACAGTCGGTCTTGGTCTTATACCCACAAAGCTGCAGTTTTGGCGTCAACTGAATTTAGGGGATTGTTTTTCACATGGCCAAACAAACCAAACTTAAAGCAGTGAATACTCGGTGCTGTAGTAATCCAGCAGCAGTGACATTCCTAATGACCTCACATTTCTTTCCACTGTCACACTGGGAGGAACATTTCCCCCCATAGATGGTTTTAATGTTAGTCTCTTCAGCAGCTTGGGGAGGCAGACAAGTCAGTTATATTTTAAGTCATTGAAGCAGCAATTCTCCTATCAGTGACCTGTCAGCTTTGATCTAAGGGTGGGATATATTTGATAAACAGGCTCATCTAATGCTGCTGACAGCTGAAATGAAGCTCACCACACCTCCGAGTTACAGTCGGTCTCAAAGAAAAACACTTGAAGAGGAGACGAGCATCATTTGGCAGACTGTGTGTCGTGTGTGTGTGTGTGTATGTGTGTGTGTGTGTGTGTGTGTGTGTGTATGTGTGTGTGTGTCATCTTCCCAACGTTTTAGCTGTAATCTCTGCAGTCTAAAAACAGTTTGTCCCTCTCTGTCCCTTTAAAGCTGCTCCAGCTATTCCTGAACCAGCCACAGCACCTCGACCAGCCTGTTCTGACAATGTGATGACATTTAATCCATCTTGGGTTTGTAGGAAATAGTGTAGATTAAAGGCAGCTATCAAAAAAAAAAGCTGTTATTTGAAAGTAAACCTCAGCACCGATACAACGCATGACAAACTGTTGAGTTATGTTATCCTAAGCATTTGTGATTATCCTCGTGTGACCTTTTGCGCTTTCCCTATTTTCTGCTGAGTCAGCAATCACAAACTGGTTTGAGCCAGTTCCTCCTCCAGGTACAATCTTCAGAGACATTGAGATAACTTGTTCTGATACACTGCTGCATAGCTATCCCATGGTTATCACATAAAAACTGAGAACTAGCTCTGTAGTGACTACTTGTTACTCTGCATTGGGCATAAGCCTCTTTGCTCAGATAAACAAAAGAACCTTCTCTCGAAGTCTTTATTCGGTCTCCTCATTGAATATACACTTTTCCCCCCACAACACCTCCAAGGTTAGAATAACTGAAACTCGTACGTACCACTTGCGCCAAGCCATACAGCGCAGCTACTCAGAGGATTAGAGGATGTGAGCCTCAAAGGCCGTGGCTCGACCACACTGCAGCACAAAATATATAATATTACTAACCAGCCTGAAGCTAAGCCACAGACATAGAAAGGGCAGGCAGACAACAGCGACTTACCAAACGGACACACAAATGCACCCAGCAGCCAGACGCGGTACGCACATAAAGACCATACCTGGATAAGTGGAGACAGGTGCCTCGACGGCAGCCACAGCCAACAACTATTGCGTCCTGTCAAAGGAAGCCACAGCCACGCCAAATAAAGCACTCCGCCACGCCAGGACACAGCCACCACGGGGGGATGAGCGGAACGGGAGGAGGAACCGAGGTATGGGCACACCTGTGTATATAGAGGGGCACAACGTGCCTCCCACAACTCTGTGCACCAAAAGCTGGCACAGTGCCATGTAGTGGCAGGGAGGGAGAAGGCCCTTCACCTACATCTACCATGAAGCATATACGACTAATACTAAAATATAAGCTGCACGTGAGCGTGATCATTGTACTCTCATCAGTGCTTCTTTCTGATTTCATTGCTTTTCTTGTTACTTCACTGCTTGTAGAACATCTTGCCAGAGGACTGCAGCTGAAAATGAACCAGCTGGCCGCTGGCACATTTACAGAACTGTTGATTAATGAGCACTGAAAATAAATGAAATTAACTTAATTTTAGTCATTTGTTTTTACTGATATCAGTGACATTGTGATTGATTCAGTAATTCTGGTTTTACTTTGGCTGTTGATTATTGGCTGCTTCCACAGTCAAGATGCAGGTACCACTAACCCACGACAGTGGAAGAAACCTTACCCCTGTACCACCGGTACCTCCCTACACTCATATACTGTGGACTTAAATCCAGTTCTCTTAACTTAGTTTCCACAACTAATACACACAGAACAGTACATCACAAAAAAGTCCAAAGAATTTATATAAATTGACATAGTTTCTACACATCACTGACATCACTGAGGAAGGCTGAGGTGGGTATCATCAGCATAACAGAGGGTGAGAGGATAATCAGACCACGGGAGTTGGTGTATATTACGTAGGACAGGGGACCAAGCACAGATCCTTGACGTACCTCAGGAGAAAGAAGCGACTCTTCTCCATGGGTGATGCCACTTTGCATGGTCATGCTGTGAGGTGGGACTCAAACCAGACTGGTTCCGTACCTGAGATGCCTAGTTTGTACAGGGTGGACCAGAGGATTCAGAGGTTCATCATGTCAGAAGCTGCTGTCCGATTCAGAAACCCTGACCTCAGGGTTTCCATCATCAACAACAATGCAGTTTCAGTGGTATCATCACTCTCGAAACCAGAATGGTGCCAAGACTCCGATCACAGAAATTTCAGTATTTGGATTTACAACAGCAGTGTTCAGTTGGGTCTCACATTGGCTGTGTGTGTTTTAGTTGGTCGCAAAATATTCAAATGTTTGATCAAAGCACCTGAATCACTGAATTAAATAAGAAAGTATGAACTTCATTTGAGAATGACCTCCAAAAATAATAATAAATAAAAACTGTCAGATTTAAAAAATCTGAAAAGCTCTCCTGGTTATTTTGCAGGTACTTCACCACTGAACTTTTCCCTCTTCTAATTTCCATTTCCTCATTCTCTTTCCACTTTTCCCTTCTTTCCTATTTCCCTTATCTACCTCCTGGCCTCTCCTCTTCTCCCTCCCTCCTCCTGTCCACTCATTTCCTTCCCCCTCCTCTTTCTATTCACATCACAGCTGAAGATACTGGTGCTAGTAAGAGAGGAGCGAGAGAAAAGAGGGCTCTCACCTGTAATAAACATTTTGTCGTTCACAGAGATGCCCATTCTTGCAGATACATAATTCATAGACAAAGTCCTCTGTTCTCTCTCACTGAGAATAAATATCATCTTTTATTTTACTCTTCCCCTCCCTCCTTCCTCTCCTCCCCATCGTCTCCCCGTCTCATTCCCTCTGATCCCCCCGTTCCTCCACCCTCTCTTGTCATCTATGAAGGATTTCTTTATAAAGCCAAGCAGCGACAGTATGCTGTGTTAGCGTTTAGTTTAAATGTGTGCGCAGGGCTGAGCCGTGCCCTGTTTTAAAGACGCAATAAAGCTAATCTATTTGCCCAAGACATACACACACACACACACACACACACACACACACATTGTCCTGGAAGCACATACTGTACACTGTAATACACAGACGGTGTGGTGATAAGGATGTCTGAATGGCAGCTTCCACCAATGTGTCTTTTTGAAGGTTATCACTTGGTAGGGGAGGGGGAAGATGGGCTTATTCTCTGAGAATCTCTAGTCCTATACTGCAGGCAGCGAAAGCAAACACAGGAAGGATTAGTAGTTAGTTAGGGCATGTCAAATCATGTGTGGATTCTCTTTTTGTAATTCTCAAAGAAACATTTCATTGCTTTTTTCCCCTCCATCCCATAAAACTGTTCTTAATCTGGTAAGGAGTCTGGTTGCTTGTGGTTGACACACAAACATGGCTGGTGGCTTCACATGGTCTCAGTAGGTTAAGCAGCTAGCTGCTGTTAGCCAGCAGCTAGCTCATTAGCATGCAATTCAAAGCAGACATCCTTGTTGGGTTGTTGTTTTTAGAAAGTTTAAAAAAAAACATTGTTGGAGTCGGACTAAAATCCTGCCACGCTACAGGAGAACCACACCTCCCGTCAGACATGACAGCAAAACAACAGTCTCCGAAACATATTGATCAGTTGTGTTCAGAGAGGAACTTGACATAAAACATCATACTGACTGACCCACTGACAGATTTTTCATTAGTCCTGTTTGGTCCATGATTACGTGTGTTTCCAGTACAGCCTCACAGCTGTGCTGAGCTTCACTGCTATGGTCAGCTGTGACAGTCTCCTCCCTTCAGCCGCTAAACTCCTGTCTCTACGCTGGAGAACAGAGAGATGCAAACCGAACCTTTCCTACTGCTGTGCTTCACGTTTAAAGCTTTCCACAGTCAAACTTGTGGGATTTATTGTGACAGGAAATGCCATGTGTTTATCGGAGAATTAGAAGAACTTCATTAGCTCTTCAGGTGAACAACTTTCCTTGCTATGTGGTGCAGTGGAGAAACACGGTCAATCACAGCACGCCTCGGTACGACTTACACCTCCCACAATGTAAAGAGCCTGTGAGTCTAATCCTGGCTGTGTGCCTGTGATTGTACCTGCTTCTCTGAGAGTAATTGCCTGAGGTCAGGAGAAAACAGAACAATAAGCATTTCTTCCTCGTCCCTCTTGCTGCGCAGACTGATCCATAATAATGGCTATGACCTCTCCTTCTCCCACAGGTCTGTTCTGTGCCGACCTCATCCACCTGTATCGCTGCTGCTTGCCTACAACAGAACAATGAGGCGACGGGACTCTGCTTTTAGAGGTTAATGAATCACAATAACCGTGGTGACTCATGAATGCCTCTGGGTTTACCGTAGCGACTGCACTCCAAGCATGTGTCATCTCTAAGCACCGGTGATGTCAGTCATCAGAGATGCTATTAGACCAAAGCACAGCCGCTGCCTTCTTCTTCAGCTGAGCTCTGTGTGTGTGTGTGTGTGTGTGTGTGTGTGTGTGTGTGCATGCAAGCACTAACACTGCACAGGATAAAATGCTCTAAATTTACTGTTGCCTTTACCAGAGCAGGCAGAAAGAGTTGTTCCTTTAAATGTGTGTGTGTTCTCACTCTAAGCACGAAAAGGGGGGTTTTATGTGTGTGTGTGTGTGTGTGTGTGTGTGTGTGTGTGTCCATGCACATGGAAGTGGGTGTTGCACCCAGGCTTCCTTGCTTGGCTGTGTGTTGATCTGAATCTTTGTTTTGTTTATTTGATGGTGTTAAATGATTGGTCATACCCAGACTGCTTCTGAATGATAATCAAGAAGACTTTGTTTGAATGTGTGTGTGTGTTATTCATTTACAGTGACACTCTCTGAGCCTCTCTCTAGGCACTGACAAATGATGTGGTGTTACCTGTGGTGCAACAGTGCCCCCTGCAGGAGGAGGAACTCACCTTTGTCTTTTCATTGACGACAATAGAAAAAGACTCGGATTCAGAGCAGTGATGCCTGTGGGTGAGTATTGGTGCTCACTGAAGACCGACGTTAGCATTATAGATTAGATTAGGCCAGGTGATATTTCAGTAATCGGCATGGAAAACCATGTTGTTCAAGGATCAAAATTAATTGCACAAAAGCAGAATTTAAATAGAGAAATGAAAGCAGCATAGATTTTTGTAGCCAATTAACAGTGAGATTGTATCACTTTATAAAGCTGTTGTTTAGAAAACAGCTGCTAATTTATAAATCCACCTGACACTCTCACTATCTTTGAGAACTGGTTTCGTCTCCACCAACTCCTGAGAAAAATACCTGTCTCTTCACCTGCTAATCACTAGCTCTGTCATTTGAAGATAGTAAACAGTGGGTTTATCAGATTTTTTTTTTTTTTTTTTTTTTTGGTGCTGGAAACAAAGGCTGATGAAAGCAGTGTTAATTGCATCCCCAAGACTATGATGAAAAATATTCATTGATAACCCTTTTTTTCCCACAAAGAAAACAAACCTAAAACCACTGATTGAAACATTGATAAGGAGAAGTGTGATAAAATGTATTATATTTTTCATCAGTGATTAAAAACTAGATAATAACGTGGAAGCATAAATGAATCCTGCTTTCCTGATTCCTGCTTCAATGAAAAGTCTTATTCAACAATGTGCACGTATCAGTAGAATCAGTAAAACTGTTTCCTCCTCTTGCCAAAGTATCCTGTGGTCAGAAGATGATTTCTGTGTTTGACCTGTTGCACCATGAAGAAGAAGCATCATGCGCTGAGTAATATTCTGTCTCAGTCAGTAATGGGCAAAAAAAGGGGCAACAGAGAGACTTAAAGGCACGAGGGAGGCAAAAGTAACAGAGAACAGGTGAAACTAATTGGGGCAGGGCAGGCAGTCACACAGGCCCCTTCTGGTCTGGGGCCCTATGGTTTCCCGTCCCGTCAGGTTAGCAATCCAGGTACAGAATAAACAGTGATTCTAGTATTTGAAAGGAGCTGTATAATGAAATCTGGTGGAGCTGGTACCACGTAATAGATTGAAGAGGCATTGTGAATATTGACGGTGTGTATTTAGAGAGCCAGACACTGCAGTGTGCAGAAATGCAACCTCCTTTCCCTGACTGATGATGATAGGCATTAAGTGAGGGAGAAATATTATAGATATTATTGCAGCGTCTCTCGCCCACAGGGTCTGTGCAGACTTGGTGGTGCTAACACCCTATGACAGGCTGCAATAATCCCTGGCTCTTTGTTCTCTTGTTGAATGAGTGGAACATTCTTTTACTTACCTCGCCGTGGGTAAATCAATAGTCAGCTAAAAGACGCTCTCATTTAGCAAGGCGACTGCTAAAGGGTATCAAACTATCGATCTGCCCAAATGAGCTTCGCCAAACTTTAGAAAAAGGAAGGGGAGAAGTGTCTCACTATGCCCTTCCATACACACAGTTCAAACTGCAAATAATAGAGATATCAAGTCAGAATAAGAACAGGTGGTTAGAGGAGTGTAGAAACAGTTTGTTTCACAGAGAAATCTCTGTCCCTACACAAGCCTGTGGCTAACACAACAGCATGTTAAAGAAGGAGCTCACTGGAGTGAGAGGCCCATTCATACAGGCCTTTGCTTCATTACATTCTTAGAGTAAAATGAGGAGGTGGACATCAGTTTCATATCTCTGTGTCCTGCCAGGACCGGGCCAGAACATTTTCATTTTAACTCGACAAACCTGGCAACCTAGCCACGACTGCACACACTATTTCCACGTATCCAGCAACTTTTGGTCAATAAATAGCTTCAACATCTAATCCCTCAAAACAATGTTGCATTCATTCATTTCCGCATCTGCATGTTTTTTTGCTTTTGCCTTTACATACACTTAAGATAGCGGGTCTCCTTCCAGTCCTTATGCTAAGCTAAGCTAAGATACCCTATACCTATTACGGTAGTGAGTACACAAAGACGAAAGTAATGAAAGAACAAGTGTATCAGCAGAAAAAAAGAGTAAAATTACCCAAAAATGTCCCCTGTAACTGACACAGGAAATTATAAGATTGTTAACAGTGATGGATCAGAGTGTAAGCAGCGGTTTCTTGTTGAGTGTGGTATTTGTTTCTGTGTTTCATGTATTTTAAAGGCCCATCCAGAGACAGGCATTGTAAATTGGCTCAGGATATGAATGCTGTGTTCATCCCTAAAAAAAAAACATTAAACAACCAAAATAACATCAATAAATAAAATGTATATATCTGTGTTTTCAGCAGAGCATGGTTGTGTATGAGACCTCCTGTGGTCTTTTACTTTGCTCTACCAGCAAAGTAAAAGACTTTCTCTCATTCCCTCTCTCTTTTATAGTTCATTTCTCTCTTTCCACCTTCGTCTTTTCCTTGACTTGCCTCTTCTCAACGCACACAGTATCTCCATGTGCTCCTCCCAAAAACATACAACCATCCCTCCTTATCAGCACTAACACATGCTTTCCATTTCCCCTCTCTGCCCTCTCCAGTTCAGCTCAGCTTTGAGGCTGGTCTCTCAGTCCGATCTCTCCTCCACAACACACCGGCCTCTATTTTCATGAATCAACAGTGCAGATTTTGGTGGCTGACTTCTGGTAATCCTACAGACACTGTAGCTGAGTACTGTGTGAGGTTAGGAAAAACACAGAATCACTGAATGCGGTAGACATCGGTCACGGCCAGACAAATCTCCAGAAGAGTACAGAAAATTTTCTCCCCAGAGAAAACTCCTTAGAGGGAAGTGCACCTTAAATTAAATTAACCTGAGGGGAGATAACACATGTGCTGACAATGCTCCTGTTCTGCTAAGAGGATAAATGTCCACTGGAAGAAATGTCTGGAATCCAAACAGAGAAAAAAAAAAAAAGGATTCTCCTGAAATGGTGCTCAGACAGTGTTTCACTGTGTTTCACAACTGTAAAAACAGATACAGTTAGTGTGTAGGAATGTTTGAGGATGTGTTCATGGAGTTTGTGAAGTAAAGATTCAAAGTAGGAAACCTGTTCTGTGAAAGTCAACACGTCATCACAGTACGTTGCCTTTCGACCTGATGGTGGTGCTACATGACAAGTCAGAGGATGACCAAAACTATTACAATTCATCCTGAGGGGAACATGAATAAAGTTTCTATGTCTACAGTTCCATAACAACTGAGCAAATTTCATCCGCGGGTGTAGACTGTATCAATGGAACCCATGAGTTCTTTGTTTGGTCTCTTCATCTTTGTATCACTTTAATCACTCTGACGCTCCTTTGCAACTTAAAAAATCTCCGTCTTTGTCGTTGATTCATATTTGAGAATTCATTTGTCAAAAAAACGGATCCATTCTAAAATACACAACGATAACAGGAGTACATGTAAAACTCAAATCACGGTCATTAGTCTTGTTGGATGCAGCCAAAACCACCTTCACCCATCAGTGCCCTATAATCAGGTTCATCATCAGATTCTTCTTGTTTGGTATCTCTCGCTCCTTCCTGCCTGATCCTCACCATCCTGTTTGCTGGCTGATCTTTTTGTGTGCCCTCCCACCCACCTGCCAGCCTCCTGTAGCTGTCCACAGGTCTGTCTGCTTTAAAAGCAACCTCTCTGGCTCAGTGTCCGTCTCTTTCCTCTCCCAGCCTCCTACAGACCCCCCAATCCTGCTCTTTTCACTATCGTCTGCTCCCTCTCTCTTTCATAGTCAGACACGCTAAAGGAGAAGAAGAGAGGTTCCTGATTTCAAAGCCAGTATACCTCCTCTTCTCTCCATCCATCCCTCTATCAATCCCTCCATCTGTCTGGGTCAGTCTCAGAACAGAATAGCACAAATCATCAGGGGAGCCAGACATCACAGCAATATATACTGAACTATTGTCCATATACACAGGTACATGAGGAGTCAGTACACAGGGGTAAAGGTTAAACAAGCAGCAGGACAAGGCAGTAATGTTGTTTTTCTAAGGGATGCAGTTCTCTCATGTGAAACAGCATCTGTTAGATGCTGTTCAGATAGATAGATAGATAGATAGATAGATAGATAGATAGATAGATAGATAGATAGATAGATAGATAGATAGACAGACAGACAGACAGACAGACAGACAGACAGATGCATCATGTAAGACTGTGGAGGAAGAAGCAACATGACTTAACTTTTGTTCTGCAGAGAGAGTAGTAACATCCTAAAAATATCCATAGAACTGCTCCAGTGGATGGATTACTGAATGTGCCACACAAGCAGAGGCCCAGAGGGGCCCGAGGGCTCAGGGGACCCCCGAAGACCTACTTTTGGTTTGAATTAATGATATTTCTTGTTGGACAGTCCGAGGGCTCAATCAAAAGTAGAGATGTCCTAATTGGGCTTTATTTCTTTCTTTGTGCTCCCGATCCTTCCGAATTCAACATCTTTGATACTGACCTACTATACCCAGTATCTGTTGTTATTATATTTTTGTTAATATTCCCTGACACACCTCGGGTTTCCTTTAATATCTTTTGAGGTTTTTGGTATAGTATGCTGTATGTTTGGGGAGAGCAATGTCAGATACTTCATCAAGATCTGTTTTTGAACAGCAGCACAAAATTAGAACTGACAAAAGCTTATAAACTGTTAGTTAAATGGCTCTGTTGTAACTGTAACATGTTAGTGGGATTTAGAGAGAGATTTTGTTTCCTTTGGACAGAGCCAGGCTTTGTGCTAGACTAAACTAACCAGTCACTGTACCCATAACCATCCCTTGTTGTGTGTGTGTGTGTGCGTGTATGATGATGATGTTTGTTGGAGGTTGTCATACAGCCAGACAGACAAACAGTATAAATGAGCTGGTTGCAATCTGGGAATCCACTGTAGACACACACACACACACAGACACACACACACGCTCTCACACCTCTTTCTCAGAAACATGGTCGACTCCACTGGGATAAAGTGAGCATCCCACAGATAGAAAGTGAGTGAGAAGAACAGGAGGATGAATGAAGAGCAGTGAGAGGGCAGATGCAGGTTTCATAAAGCCGAGGGAGCAAAGTGATAGAGCAAATTGATCGGGTTACATCTGACCATGAAGTCATCCAAATCAAATAACAGGCCCGGGGGGCTGTTTTCTCTATCACTTTCTGGGACTAGCGCCCGAAGATGGCCTCATTTCATTTCAGTAAATATCTCAACTGTTCTCACTCTTTATTGCTTCTCTCACACACACTGTGCTGTTAGTGGTCTGACTCAGTCTTTGCTTTCTGTCAAACATACAGTCATTACACCTAAGCTGTGTCTGGCTGTGTCATGAAGACCGTGTGAGTCTAAATGAATCCACTCCCCTCAGTCACATTCATACTCACACCCCCTCATTATGAAACGTGCCCTGGGAGAACTTCTGTTCTGATTCCGTGCCACAGACATAAAATGGACTTGACTTGCCTCGAGGCACCAGCGAGGAGCTAGAGCTGGAGCTGCAGCCATTTTCAACTCAAGTCCTTCACACACGCTTTCAACACTACAACCAGTTCTGTTTGTTATAGTGTACCACTGTACTCTGAAATTATAATCTGAATAGTGAGTGTTTATCAGGTTTAGTCTTTAATGCAGATAAAGTCATCAGAGCAGGTGATTTTAATATTCATGTGGATGTTGATAATGAGCCTTATGTCTGCCTTTATCTCATCATCAGACTCAGCTGGCTTCTCTCAGAGTGTAAATAAACCCACTCACTGTTTTAAGCACACCCTCCACCTTTTTCCAGCATATGGCATCGAGATTGAACATCGAGTGGTCTTTCCACAGAATCCTCTTCTATCAGACCACTGTTTAAGTACTTCTGAATTCCTATCACTGGAAGACACCATTAGGCACTGATTCCATCAGCACTTAATTCAGGGTTATGCCTCCATATAACAGAGGACTCCTGTGCTAGTAACTCCCAGAGTGACCATCTCACCATGGGAGTGACTCGACTCTATCGCTCCTCTAAAAAAAGAAGATAAAACAAAAGAGGTTTGATCCATGGTAAAACTGCCAAACCTGCATTTTAAAGGAAACTACATGAAAACATGCTGTTCCACCAAACTGGAAGAATCCCATTTATTATTATTAAAATGACGTTATATAAGGAATCTGCCTTTATTAACAGGTTCAGATCGTTTCTTCCTGTACTGTCAGTGAAAGGGTTCAAATTCTATTTTGTGGTCTGAGAGAACCTTTGGTTTTGGATCTCACATTGGAAATGACTCAGCCTCCCACAATTCACCTCCATTAACAACAGCTGTTGACATGAGCAGTATGAATGAAAACAACAACCCTGCAGCTCCTCATTTGTCAGAAATGTGCAGTCAGGGTGATGAATGATTCATGGAAGAGAGGGACATTTCCTGAATGCTCATTGCAATAAAACTTTGAATATTCAGTTATTCTCTCCGGTAACTCGGTTTCAAAAGATCCATTGTTTTGTATGAAAATGGAATAGCTGTCATGTGTAATTGAGTGTACTCTGCAGTACAACCTGATGTCAAATTCCCTGTGTAGACATCAAGCTTGTGTGAGGTTTAAATGAAGGTGTGCTGCTGTAATTGATTCGTTGGTAAAGACCAAGCTTATCAACCTCCTGCAGATATACGGTGGTCACTTTGAGCAGTGAGACACTGAAACTGTTGGTGCTGCACCATTAACAGCTTATTAGTTTGCAATTCATAACGTAATGAATGTGAAATGAATACAGCTGTCATTAATCTAACACAAACACAATAGCTTTAATCATGATCATTTAACAATTATTTTATTATTGAACTTGAAATTACATTAGTCAGAGGGTTCAGCTTTTCAGTCCAACACTGAGTGAACTGGTCTAATTCAAATACGGTGTGTTCCACACCTTTCAGGTCACAGTGTGCAGCCGATAAAATCAGTAAGTGTTTTTACGTAACTTACTGTGATAATTGTGTTGATGCTGGTACCATACCTCCATTTATACAGCTGACAGTTAGCGTGGTAACATGTTAAAGGCAAGTAGGCAGGACATGGAGAAAGCTTTCTCACTGTCGGACTTAGACTAAAGCTTAACACTGATACAAAATAATGAACACCGGTGCTGGTGTCCGAACATATTATTCATTCGTATTCATCATTAATAATTTTTCTTCTTTTCTGGATAATTCTAAAAAGGATGCAGGGGAAGGTGGTTTTGTATTTGCATTTGGCACTTACATGCACAGACTGAAGTTCCTGTGTTTAGAGATGGAATTGATTGGTTGGTGTGGACATGAGGGCTCTGTGCAGTTCTCTCCAGGGAACAGCACGTATGCACTGATATTTCAATGCATTTTATCCTGTAGCCTAATGATGTATTTTAATGGCTCTGACATTATCACCATGTAACACCCCTCCCCTTCCCCCTATGAAAATGTAAGTCAGTAACATTTACTCTACACTGACTTACTTTGTACTTTAATCTGAGATCATTTTACTTCCACTTGAGTAACAATTCTTGAAAAAAGAAATTTAACAGCAAGTGTTTTTTATATCACTGTTTTCCTGTCCATACACTAACAAGCACATTCCCCTGCAGAATACGTCAGGTGGGAAATCTGAATGGGAATCAGGAGGATCAGGTAAATCCCAGGGGGAGGGTACTGTTTTGAGGAGATTACTGTGAACGCCGGATATGTCACACATGCAGCACACAACCAGAGATCATGTGTGTCAGCCGCGTCCTCACCTACTGGAACACTCACACACACACAGTGTGCTTCAGCTGAGAGGTGGCTCCGGTGTAGAGCGTGCAGGCAGGATAGAAATGTCATCAACACATCCGCTTGCTCCCTGGGAATTCTCTGGGCAATGACCTGCTCTATTCACACATCAGCTAAATTGGTCATTACACAGACTTTGTAGTACGGAGCTGGCAGGGTAAAGTCTGTTTAATGTGCAGTCCAACTGATTGAGACATTTGCGTTCACACATGCAACTCCTCTGGGTGATGTCTAGATAAGTTCAGCGCTGCAGTGCATGTGTGAAAGCAGCTTGAGTTAACTAAAGATTGAACTTTAAGATCCATAACTAAAACTGGTTGACCTTCACTGCGCTGACCTTCATTCACTGAGAATGAATATCTTAATAAAGAGTAGTTGTCCTCTACAGGTGCTGAAAATGAAGAGAGCACAATATTGGGGTGGTGGAGGAAAGATAGATATCAAAACTAAAAAGTGGCAACAGGATACCCCAAACACTCTATACTGATAGATACTGTATATTCCCTGTAAGTGCAGTGCAAGTAAAAAAAATCTTTATATACATATATAGTTATATAGTCAGAGTTAGTTAAAGCCTTAGAGCTAGAACTGGTTCAGACTCGCTTTGTACCTTCCCTAGTTATGCTGCTATAGTCCCAGACTGCTGGGGACTTCCCATGATGCACCAAGCTCCTCTCTATTGCTCTACCTCTCCATCTGTACCCATTCACATCCCATTAACACATGTTACTAACTCTACTTCTTCTCTCTCCCGTGGTTTTGTGCTTCCTCTCCTCTCTCCACCCGTCATTTTCCGCAGGTACTTCCTGAGCAACGTGAGAAGGATCTGCCCCTTCCTGACAAAAGAAGCCACCCAGCTCCTCCTGCAGTCAGCAGTTATGTCACACCTCAACTATTGCAAAGCTCTTCTAGTCTGGTCAGTGTTTGGGATTGAAGGGGGTTGAAGTTAGAAACCACAGGGAGAAACCTTAAAATGAGTGAAGTCACCCTCTTCATTGTTCGCTCTATAACAATGAATGGGACCCTGATGTTCTGAGGCCACAAAATGTTTGTGTAATGTCTTACTGCAAAATTAGAATCAATTTTAAGTGTGTATGAGATTAGATGAGAAGCTAGAAAATGGGGTTAGTGAGGTCATGTATTTCCCCCATTGAGAGTAATTTCAGTCATATAATTCCATTTCATTTGTCACTTATGACACCTAATCTATACAATACACAACCGCTGATACTTGAGAGTCAGTGCCACATCCTTCCCTTTGCAGTTGTCTCCAAAGTGACTGACGACAGTGATTCCCCACTGACAGAATAAAGCAGTGTTTATCAACATGAATCATCTTTTGATTTGCAAATACAGTCCAGAATTCACTGTGGAAAACAGCTTCCTTTTCTATCTGTTTTTACCACTACAGTAACTAAAATGAAAATGCATTTCAACAGGGGAATGGGTGTGTGGAGAATACAGATGTGTAAATGATAGCTCACTGTTGCAGCATCCAGACAAAGAGGATGCCACAGACAATGTGCATTTTATCTGAAAATCCACGCAGGTCATATTTCAGGTTAATAGTTTTCTGCTGGTAGATAATTCTCTTTTATGAATTGGTATTTAACTGTGTTCCTTTCTGCCAGTTTTGTTGTTTTTGTCATGCATCAAGTCACATGCAAATAGACCAGTGCAAATCCTCCTGTTCTCCTTCTCCACATTTGTCCTCTAGCTGTCTGATTCTTCTTAGCAGGTGGTGGTGGTGGTGGTCCTGCAGGCGGTGAGGAAGCTCCAGCTCGGATTTCACCCCACAGGAGAGCTGCCACCAGGGGCTGATAGATGGTGAAGAAGCTGCTCTCTCTGGGGGTTCCTGGATCAACCCTGCGGCTCCACCCGCTCCTTGCTGCTGGGTCTCGACAGAGACTAACTCCCTGCATAACACACACACTCGCACATGTTTAAATAGAAATGTTCGCTTCACACTTCGATCACCCCTGCGGCTCGTCACTCCCTGCTGCTGCTGCTGTGAAGAGAGGAGGCTTCTCCAAGGGTTTTCAGTCAGGCCAGGGATTCAGTAATATTAATGATGTCTTTGATCTTTTTCTTTTCTTTTATTTCTTTAAGAAAACCTGGTAAATGATCCAGACCGGTTCTTTAAAAGTTCTTTTGCTACTGAATGATTGAATTCACCACCTCATTAAAGGGTTATTTGCAGCACCGTAGAGTCATACACACCTGGAGCCGCTCCTGTACCATTCTTTGATTTGAATTAAAATTGGAGAGGCACCTTCATCACCTAGTATCTCGTATATCATTTAAAACTGAAGGAAGCACAGACTGTTAAGATCAGTATCATAAACTCACTAGTTTGTCAGTGAGAACCTGACAGCCTCAAGCAGTGGCTCAAAGTGCAAAATGGCAGCTTCTTCAGTGCTGCTGTGTTTCATCAAAAAGCCTCTTAAAAAGTGTGCCAATTGATCAGCTTTGACTGCATCATTAGACCGATTGGACGAGGAGATGCGAATAATAAGCCCAGCTCATTAAGCAAATCAAAGGCAGTGCAGGTGAAATACAATATGAAGTTACAGCAGATTAATGGAATAGCCTCACATCAAAGAGGGGAGTCTGTGCTCTGATCAGACAGAGCTTCTCATCAGAGCGAGAGAAATTTGCAAAATTGCTGAGCTCTCAGATCTAAAGAGTATAATGATGCTTTGGCCAGGGGATAATGGACCGTACCTGTTCAGAACTTCTGACAATGGTCCGAGAAACGAGAAACGAGAAACGAGCACCGCAAATCACCTGTTATTTTTCACCATTATTCCCATGGAGCTGTTTCATGTCCCACTCATCCAGATGGCAGGGATGATAATTGGTACTCCAAACTTAATGCCGGCTTTCTACAGTTGTTATTTCACTCGTGTGTGAGCCAGTGTTTCTGTGTGTGTGTGTGTGTGTGTGTGTGTGTGTGTGTGTGTGTGTGTGTGTGTGTGTGTGTGTGTGTGTGTGTGCGTGCGAGAGAGTATACGCACCATTCAGCCTCACAACACAGACAGAGCCACAAGGAGCAGGCTTGAAGATAGCGGCCGTCCTGGGAGCGAGGGGGGGATGTGTTTTTGGAGAACTGCAGCCTCCAGCAAACATGTATTACTCATCACAACACAACATAATAACTTTAATCCACCTCTCATACACAAGAGTGCTCATTAACTTCATTTCCATGGAGACTCTTGGAGTGACTAAAACGCATTAGCACCACAAACAGCGATCAAAACATCCCATTTATCTTTGTCTTCCTGTCACCTATCCCACAATGCAATCTGATACACATGCCAGCAAACAATAGAACAAAGAAAGCATAAGGGAAAGCAGTCCATCACTCCCAAACAACCCCACCGGGGTGTGACAGAAGGCACACAGGTCCTGTTGGTCAGGTCTGAGGTCAGATGATCACTGTAACTACCAATAACACTGCTGATGCTGCTGCTGCTTTTAGAGATACTACTGTGTCTAATCCACACATACAGTAACATACATGCACTCACATGCACCCAGTTCTTTCTTCATGATCTCCGGAGACTCCAGCTGGATAATAAAGAAAGTTGCTGGGAGACATAAAGCCAATCAGTATCTCTCTGACCCAAGGGGTCTCCATGTCAGTCAAGTGAACATGTGACGCACAAAGTTGAAAATAATGTCAGAGGAGACAGTAATAAGAGCCTTCATTTGACTGGCATGTTGCGTTTACAACCCTGGGAAATGTTTAATTGTGTGGATTATTTTTTGGATTCAGAGGGTTTAGTCTTTGTTTCCAATTATCCTCTCAGAGCGTGCCATTGTTTATCTGAGCTGCAGTGATAGACTGAGAGAGCAAACACATCAACAGGAATCCAGTCAGGAAATCCAGTCAGAAAATCTTCATGCCATTACAATAGAGCAGTAAAGGTCATTATGTAGTTATTCAGTGATGAACTCTCTGTTTGTTAGAGGCTGTGTTTGAAAGTCACAGTGGACACATGCAAAGTCTGGAACAGCCAAATGATTCCACTTATCTATATAAATATAAATCTCTCTTTCATCTGATCCTGTGAAGTTAACCTGCTCTGGAGCAGGGTAGCCATGCAGCATAGGTCACCATGGTGATCTGTCTTAAAAGTAGGTCGGCTTCGTGATACCGGAAAACCTGCGTCAAGCCCGTAGACAGCTGGATAACCCTTTAATCTTGCTTTGTGGTACAGGCCTGTTTAGCAGCTACCACTACACTTTTCACCTACAGCAGAATTATAAGAAAAAATCCCACTTTTGGCAGACCAGTACACAGCTGAACTGTCCAACCAGCACATGCCTGTCTCTGCCACATCCCAACTCTGACCAAAGAGATTGACCAACCAGGGAAGTTCAAGGCCCAATGTTACCAGTTCACCTTATGCCAACATGTCAGATGTTGGCATCTAAAGCACAGCTCTGAATATGGATCCGAAAACCAACAGCTGCATCCAGAAATGGCTGGGCTTTCGTAGATGTCTTTCCAACTCGGCACAGATTGGGAGAAACACCCTGAAGTTGAGGCTTGTGTTCGAGTGGAGAGACTAATCCGTCCAAAAGTGCACCAATGGCACTCAGTGTATGCCATAGCTGCTCTAGCTGCTATCGGGCTTAGAGTTAATCAATCCTTCCAGTCACACCAAAAAAATCATCCAGTATAACCAGTAACACTACTACTGGTTGTACTGCCCCTCCACTGAGTGTGTATCATTTCTTAATCAGTAGGTGGCCAGAGAGCTTTTCAGTTACAGAGCTGATAAAACAAAGAACCACACACTCAGCTTGGAAAGTAGTGCTGCAGTGATGTGTACTTCTTCATTAATAAACTTCCCCTGTGGTCATTTATTCTAATCAAGACTTTTCTGTGTCTTTACCTCCAAACAACGTGCGTAACCAGCACTGTCTCATTAGAAAATCATTCCCCAATATGTCCCTCACAAGACACCTTAGACGCCAAGCTACAAGTGTGTCTTCATTAATCATGTTTATCTGTGTCCCTGTCTGTCCTCTGCTTCCCCCCTCTGTACATCTCATTTAAAAGTGTATCTATTCAGGAGCCCAGTTATTAATTCATTTTTCATTTAAAGTAATTAAGGAACATTTGTTGTGTATTCCTGCAGAGTTCAGTGCTGTTTATATACTGTACACTGTCTGTCCTCTTTGTCTCATTCACCTCAGCCCACGCTGTTAGTCCTCATGTAGCGAAGACAGAACACACACACAGAGTGAGAGGAGAGATACTGTATCTTTTCTACCCACAGAGACATGACAGCAGCCATCCATTCATCCATTCATCCATTCATCTGCTGTCACTGACACCTTTCAATCAGGCCCTGTCACTCTATCTTCCTTGTTTTCCAGCTTTCTGTTCCATCTCTGTCTTTTTCTGCTGTAACACACACACACACACACACACACACACACACACACACACACACACACACACACACACACACACCAGTGCCATCATTACTTTGTTCAGATTCACCGCTTCCAAGCTCCTCAGCAGCCTTGTACCAATTTACTGGAGGTAATTTTAAGGAAACTCAAAATGACACAAGTGACAATAACGTATCGTTCCATCCACTTACTCTTCCCACTGGCAGACAGTAAATTGCATACATGTGTCTGGATGCTACATTCTTTACATGCCTACATATGTCTGTGCTTCTATTTTCACACCAAACACATCCATTCCACAGTCTGTCCTCTGAAAATGACTTTCTTATTATCTGATGTATGTTCACTGGAAACATATTATTCTGTCCAGTGTCCAGTGTTGTACAACATGAGTCCCATGGATGTGATGTGGGTGGTGAACGGGCTTCACAGTGTTAAAGACACATAGATAATGATGGTAACACAACACAGCTATGAAACACAGATACATGTAGGTGTGATGTAGGCAACACCACAGGTGTAGCATGTGTAGAGGACGTACCACTCAGGAAAATACAGTAAATGAAATATGCTTTGAGGCACAAAGTCACTCCTCTAGTTCTTGGAAACTTCAGGGACTCAGATATTTAACGGCTTACAAACACAAAGGCGGGAAAAAGAACAAAGACAGGAAGTAATACCAGAACTGACATACAAGGAAGAAGTACCTTCAAAATAAAACAGGAAATCATTAATGAGTCACTCAGAGGGACAGATCACAACATTTTGGTGGTGAGAGTGAACAAGAACAGTAAATTAAAGGGTCAGACATCTAAATTATTATATCTTCAATTATATGCTGAAACTGAAGCATAAGAGGTCAACCCATACAAAATGAGTCTGGCCCACACTGTGACATTATACCACCAAGCTTTCCCACTAGGACTCACCTGACACCTCACTTCTGTTCTGTGTGTGTCAGTGTGTGTTTCCTGCAGCAGGATGCTGTCGGTTCATCTAATGGGGAAATATGATTAAGTTTAATTTTTACATTTAGCTTCTGCTGTTCTGTTATCAGCTGCCTCCTCCCATCACCACACTACTCTTTGTTGTTGTTGTTGTTGTTGTTGACAGTCTTTTATTGTTATCACTCCTTTTTTTTCAGCACCAAACAGCTCCATATTTTTCTGAAAATATGATGGACATTTTGGCCAATTAAGATATGCAACAATATCTTTTTTTTTTTATTGTCATCTGCAGCCATTTCCCCTCTAGACTGTGGCATTTAGGCTGTCTGGAAATTGTTTGGGGAGAAAAAGGTTGCTTATTTTTCTTCTTTTTCATCTCTACAAAGACATAAACACATTTCTTTAAAAAGGTGGTGGGGGGGGGGTTCTTCTGACTCTGATATACAGTTCTCACTTTGAGAATTCTGACATAATGAGAGGGCTGTGTTTGTTACCCATGTCACTGTTGACTTTCTGCTTCGGTGTGTTTCTCTGTGTGCGTGTTTGAACCTCTGTGCGTCTGATTAAAGCTCAGTCAAAGCTCAGTCAGTTGTTGTCGGTGAGACAACATTTCCCCCGGTAGTTTAAGGTGAAATAGACAAACACAGCACCGTACTGTCAGCAGGAACAGTATATGGAGTGTGTATTTACTCAGGCAAATATTTTTATGCAGTCTGTCAGTGTGTGTCTGTTTAGCCCCTGCACTGTGTTTCACCTCTCGTTGTCTCTGCTGCTGCTGCTGCTGCTGCTGCTGCTGCTGCTGCTGCTGCTGCTGCTGCTGCTGCTGCTGCTTATCGTGTTTTGAAGCCAGAGAGAGTCATCAGAGTGTTTCTTCAAACACTTGAAAAGAGCCTGTGTCTCACACCACAGTGCCTTTGTAATGAACTGCCATGCCTGAGCTGCCACAGGACCTTGTTTTCACTGCAGCTGCACTGGATTTTTTCCAGTTTCTGCAGTCACATAATTATACACCAACACACTTTAAGATTCACTAATCAATATTTTCTGTATGAATGAATGAAATAACCACTTATAATGTGAAAGATGTTGATTATGATAGGTCTACTGAGCATTTTCATCTGTCTGCTGAAGAAAGTGCACCGTTTAACAGCAAAAGAGAAGAATATTTATTCTCAGGAGCTGGTGGAAACTGAGCTAAAAGGACATCACATTACCACAGAAGAAGAGCTGGAGGGACAGTAGCTGCCAATCTGGTGAGTATGTGTGGGTGTTTTGTTGTCTGGTGCTGCATTTTGTCCTTTCACTAAACATCACATTCAAGTGGCCTCTTACAGTGGGAGGTTTCATTTTTCTCTAAACAAATGTGTGCCACCAGAATAATTTGAAAGTCTCCAACTAAAACTTCTATTCTACTACTTCCTCTATGGATATTTAACTTTGCATCATATATAATATCAAACATACCATCAGAAACGTTGCTTTCTAAGATACAATTTTTTAAACAAAGTCCAGTTGTGTTACATGCATCTGTAACGACGGGCACTCTAGGGATCCACGAGGGCAAAGGTCAGGTTTTTACTGGTACAAGCAGAACACAGACATGAAGAGCAGGACCGATGTCAAGTTCAAAACTTTCTTCTGTTCCTTTCTGTAAAGTAAGTCATAGTCATCTATTTGCATTACTGTCACTGTGGTGCAGCAGCTCAGGTGAGGTGAAGGATGACGCTGAGTAAGATAAGTTATATCAGAGCCACCATGATTCATTACAGTTTAAAAATTCAACAGCTGCCGACTCATATGCTCATATGCTATGGAGCGTTGAGGAGCTGAGGTTCTGTCTCACCCCTCACACACAGCCTCTCATCGCTCACACACCACCAGTATACATTCATTCATACATTCATTCATTGCTGCTACAGTTTCGGTGCATCCTCAAAAACTCTGGCAGCTGTTGTTATTTGGCTTTGGGTTTTGTTTTGTTTTTTTGTTAAACATGGGTTTTGTTTTTATTCAGCTTCATTAATCTGTATTCTGAAAAAGATGAGATGTATTCTCATAAAATCCACATTATAGGATTTTGTGAGAATACTATTAATTTTGATTGTCACTGTTAATTTTAGTACCTTATTTTTAGTTTTGGTCTTTGTTTAGATTTAGTATTTGTTGGTTTTAGTCAACATAAAGATATTTTAGTTTTCATTGGTGATATTTTTGTCTCATGTTGGCATGTATTTTTATTTTGTATACCTTCCAAGCATCCTGAGGCTACACCTGTCTCCATCTTTGTTGTGTACAGTAACCATGGTTACAGGTGTCTATCACCAGGTTAGTGGAAAATGCCCCAGTTTGATAGGCAGAGCTGGTCTGCTATCAAATTTGGATATTGAGATCACATTGCAGTCATAATTGTATTAACACCAGGAATAAAAGGAAAGGCCTGTGATCAGATCTCATTCTTCAGACAACAGATTCAAACACACATCAGCATCATACATGTGTTAAATATGATGTCAGATGTTACAGGATGTCACATATGTCCTGATGTCACATTATCATAGGACAAATGAACATATTGTCAAGATATTTTGCAAAGTCCTAACCACAATGTGAAATTTCTGACATTGAGCTGCTAATAGTTGTTAACAGCTGTTAATCTCTCTAGCCCACTAAAATCCTGAGCTAGTTAGAGCGTTCTTATTTATTGATCATGTTTTAAATGTGACTGTTGTAAAAATATGGTTTAATGAAAAACCTATGAGTAGCGTCTGAGCGATTGTGGGTTTCCAAAGTTCACATGAACCAACAGAAGTTGCTGTCTGGGCCTCCCCCACGTTCAGGACGGGGAACCGATCTCAGAACACACACAAATGTCATATTTCCTTTTTGGTGCTTCCAGAAACACAGAGGCTATGGTTGGTAGTGAAAGGGCATGGACGGAGTGTAGAGAGCAAAGGATGGCATTTGAACCACGCTGACAGATCTGCCATTTCACCCATGCCTGAGCAAATAGATGGTCACACACATGAAAGTATTTTTGTGTGAAAAACAATGAGGTTTTTGAGGTTGAAAGGCAGACGTGCTCTGATGGTAGAAGGGCAGAGGAAGGGTGTATGTGAAGGTGGAGCTGGAGGGGGTCAACATCACAAACAGCTGGAGAGCCGGGTAGAAAGTGGCCTCTGAGTACAACCATAACAGTTAGTTAGTTGTTCATGTGATTAGCAGATTAACTGTCACTCAGTTCAAGAACTGCCAACAAGTCGCCCTGACACACACACTAAAAATGTGTGTTTTTGTGTTCTTCCATACCCTCCCTCTGTGTGTGTGTGTGTGTGTGTGTGTGTGTGTGTGTGTGTGTGTGTGTGTGTGTGTGTGTGTGTGTGTGT
>JBBMJY010000002.1:880305-891419 GCA_037833715.1 Toxotes lorentzi | reverse complement strand
GTGTGTGTGTGTGTGTGTGTGTGTGTGTGTGTGTGTGTGTGTGTGTGTGTGTGTGTGTGTGTGTGTGTGTGTCTCCACTGATGTTGCATTAAGGTGAATGCAGTGTAGTTTAAATGCATTGTCTTCTCTTCACTGTAGGGATCGACTGGAGTTCACAGTGGGAGAAGGAAATGAAATCGACCCTCTGAGCTCTACACTGTAAGCTGACATGTTAGTATGAAACATACATGTCCTATGATGTTAAGCACATAATTTACATGCTCTGCTCCAGCTGGATGGATGTGTTCTCACTTATCCATGTAATTTAACTGACATAGGCATATACCTTTATCAGTGATGCCCAGGCATAGCTCAGCAGGCTGCGTCAGGCTACAAGGCCACGTGTTGTTAGCGCCAAAGACAAAATACAGCTGAGGTTGACGAGATTCTGTATTTGGTCATAAACCAAAGTAGCTGACAAATTGAAATGTTGACTTCGTGATGGCAGTAGATGGAGTCAGGGAACCATCAAAATTATTCTAGTTAATGTTGAAAATCACTGAAGGATCACTGAAGTCATCAGGACACATGGTCTGTGGACTCGTGGACGTCAAATGTACAAAATGTCATGGCAATTCATCCCACAGCTGAGATTATTCAGTCTGTACCAAAGTGGTGGACCAGACAAACACAGAGCCACACTGCTCATGCTGCTGATGATAACAAATGTACTGACCGCGGCCTGCACACCCACACTACCTGTTTTCACTCACCCTGGGTGATCAGACCTCTGCTCAGGGTGAAGGCAGGAGGACCTTTGCTGGGAATTATGTGAGGTTACCAGAAAGGTGTCATTTGTCCCTTCCTGACAGGTTTCAAAGCAACAGCAGAGTGATGGAGATGTCAGTCACATACAATCTGCACACACCCACACTGTCCTCAGCCCCAGTCTAACCAGCCAGGATAACTGAACTCAGCTGTGGGGCTGATCCACAGATGTACAGGGGCTTTAAACGTGAAGGAGAAAATTCTCCTCCTTTCTTGTTTCTATTAGTGATGAATTTCAGTTTTGCCTTTATTTGATAGTGGCAGTGTAAGTACAGTAGATGGGAAACAGGAGGAACACTGAGGGGCTAGACATGTATAAGCAGGCAGAAATTGAGCTAATGATAAAATAACATTCAGGAGAATGTGTGTGTGTGCGTGCGTGCGTGCGTGCGTGCGTGCGTGCGTGCGTGCGTGCGTGCGTGCGTGTGTGTGTGTGTGTGTGTGGATGGATATGCACATGCCTGGGTCTCTCAGATGCTCTACGAGGATCATGAATCTTCTCAGTATCTCATTGTGTTGCACTCTCCTGCTCCTCAGCTGAGTGTCCCAAATCACTCTTGTCTTCTTTGTTGTCATGACTCATTGGCAGCCTCCCTCCCTCCCCTCCTCCCTCTCCCCACTGACACTCTTTCACTCGTCTGTCCATCCATCTCCTAACGCTCTGTTGACACGGGGGAAAGTATATGAGCGCCATTCTTCACTCTGTGTGGAAATGATTAGTCATCATTACTACCGACACTCTCATCATGGCAGCTGTCATCAGGACCGGAGCGGCAGCTTTCAGAGTCCCTTCAGTCAAATTCACTAAAGCAGCTGCTTTCCATGTGGAACGGAACAATGTTTCACCGACTCTCACTTCTGATACTTCTGAACAGAAAATCTCAAGAGAATATCTGTAAGAACATTTATTTAAAACCTGATATAAACATAGAACATTTAAAACATTAGACCATTAAAGCCTCATTGATGATATTTCAGTAAGAAATGAACATTTATCAATAAGGATCTAGGTTCAGTCATAACACTGAAACTGTTAAATGGTTTTAATGTTGTGGTTTATTGGTGTGCAGGTCTCACTGAAGGACACTGGAACAGGTCACCCTAATTGAAACTAAAAATCAACTACACACATTGTCCCTGCAAAACAAGCTGCCTCCTCTGGGACCTGGGACTGTTCTGAAAAGGGTCGGACCTGCATCTGCTCTCACCAGACCAGGACCATATAGTGACATCACATCAGTCCTGTCATTTCAGTATTTTATCTTCCTCTTCTGAGTGAAGAATTAAACAAGCTACAATAGAATTTGTGTGAATGAAAATTGAGCTTGGATTGTATTATGGCCACTGGAATGGGGAATCTTGAATAAAGTACTTTTTTTTTATGTTATTGATTTTTTTAATCCTACATGAAAATATTGCAAATTTTGTACATTAGAGATGGGGGGCAGAAGGATATGTGGGGTGGTAATTCCTGTCCAGTCCAACAAGGCTTAAGGACACACAGTGAAAAGACCTCTGTGAAACTGAAATACTCTTCAAGCTCATACAATTATAATGGTTCTCTTGTCTTGGAACCCAGCGTCCAGGAAAAACAGAATTTAAACTTGACTTAATTGATATTTGTCATCATCTACGGATTAACTGAATGCCTAATGTGAAAGGTGTCAGTGACAAAACCACAGAGAATTATCACCAACTCTGTGGTTTCAGCCTCATTCAGCTCAAGGTTTTGTTTTAAAGCCCAGCCCAACATTTAAAGCACCTTACCCATGTTGTGTCCACTCTGGGTGCTGTTCACAGGGCTCTATCCCTGTATCTCCTTAATCAACAGGGTCTATATTGAGTGAAGTTTCTGCTTTCCTGTTCATTTGTGTCTTTCCTGGTTGAAAAATATTTTTAGTGTAGTTTTCATGTATTTTTAATTTGGCTGTCCTCTAAGCAGGTACAGCTGTTGCCATCTTTGGTGTGTACACTGACCATGGTTACAGGTGTCATGTTGTTTATCGTAAGGTTTTTCTGTCCTTCACATTCCACTGTTCATTTATTGTAGATTTCTATGGAAAACTGAAGTCCAATCAGCTCCTATAAATCCACAGCAGTGCTGGTGACAGCCTCTGCACCTGCTCAGTTTCCACTGCACTGTTGATACCAGGGTGTTTTGTTTTTTTTCAGTATGGACTGGCCTTTGTGTAAGGGCTGCTCATGTGTCCGCTGATAATCTGGTGTTGGCCTGTGGTCTGCATTGGCAAGCGTCCACTTTTCACTTAGCATCCGACCAGCTTTGTGGAGCGGCGCTGAAATGCTGCTGTGAGGGGTTATTCATGCTGTGGCCTCGCCCTCCACATGCACAGAATAATCATCTTCATGATTATTACACCACCCAAGTGCAGTTAGCAGCTGAGACAGGCATCTGTGGAGGTGCTCTGGTCCTGACTCCATGCCAAATGGAAAGATGTCGAGGCAGCATTGCCTGCAGGTGGAGTGAAGTGAGCTGGGTGTATTTTTCTCCTCTGCTGAAACTATCTGCCAGAAGCCACAGTGGAAATCAGTATTAGTAGAGCATTTTGCTGCATTCAGCTGTGCCAGCTAACGGCCCTCCAATGCCAACAAACACTGTCTCTTTTCCTGCAGTGCCTCATTAGCTCTGAGAGGTCAGGCACAGTCCTCACTGTTCTTCATTGATATGAACTGCCATTTCCAGGCCCCAACAATAACTGGTGAACCCATCTATCTGACAGTGGACATTTATATGGACATGGAACCACCCTTCTCCAGCCTGAAGAGGCTGATGTTTTGTGGTAATCATTAAATTAATGGCAAGATGTGAACTCTCTTCACGACCTTTTGGGGCCTTAGCTGTAAATGTCCAGGAAGGAAGAAGGGACAGACAAGTTAAGGTGTCTGTGGAGCACAGACTAATCTTCAACAAACTGAAATATATTTCACAAAGGAAAGTCATCACTAATTAAACACATAATGATCTACAAGTCTCTCTCTTTCGGCACACAAACACACACACATTCTCCCTCTCTCTCTCTCACACACCCTGCAAGGCTGCTCAAATAATAGATGGCTGCTGTCATAACCTGTAGCTATATTCCTGAGGCGACACACACTAGTATTTCCTCTTTGGTTAAGCATATGTCTGAATCCATGTGAATTAGTTGTCAGTAATCCACTTAATATTACTCAGCAAATGTTTCCATGAAAAGCAGTTCGACTCCCCTGCCTATGTGAGACCTATGTCAGACGCTCTTACATACAGTTTATGTTTAGAATCATAGTTGGTCGACCATAGAGAATAAGATGAAGCGTTCTTTGCTCCTAAAACCACAATTAAATGAATCTTCTTCTAGATATGAAACATTTTCAAATCAGATCCACTCCTGTTTGTTTGTTTGCAGAGAGTATATGATGCATATATATATGATGAGTCTGTGCATTAAATACAGAGCTGGAGTTAGGACAGTAGCAGTGTCTCCGGCTACAGTACAATTCTCACGTTTCCTTTTATATTTGTTGTGTTCAGTCATAATCATAATGGGTGTCACTGCCTTTAGAGGTGTTCGCACATGTATTTTTAAGCAGAGACAGAGCCAAGCTAGCTGTTTGTCCCAGCTCCCACTCTGCTAACACCATGCTGTTTTATACCAATCTAGGCAAACCACGTCCTGGCTCCTGGTGGTGGTATTGATGTTTTTATTTCACTCTCGGACAGAAAGCAAATAAGCACGTTTCCCTAAATGTTGAACTGCCCCTTTAAACATGAGACACACAGCCAAACACTGATTTTGAAAGTAACCTTCCCAACAGCACTGGTGCTTGGCTGTATTTTATTCTGGCCAGTCTCTATGTGTGTGTCCAAATAGCTCGGTCCTTTATCCCCCACCGAGCAGCTCTCTGTGCTCAAGGACAGCCACTGGACTGACATCAGCCCAGCATCAGTAGAAAGCAGAAGCAAAGACGGAGGCAGATGAAGGAACTCAGAGCTGAAAGCAAGGCTGCATGCAGAGAGAGACAGAAGAAAGAGAAAGTCACACTGAGAAGAGGAGAACAGGCTACACAGAGACGGCAGAGAAAGTGTCAGTGTTGAGGGAAGAAGTAAAACATGGTGAAGGAGGTGATGAAGGCTGCTCTTGCTCTTGCCCTGTGCTACCTGTCTTTGACAGGCAGTGACCACCGTCAGCTATATACACTGAAGAAATGCTAGTCAGGAGTTCACTGCTGGTTGTGCTGTAACTTAGATTAGATTTCATAAAATCAAACACCTAAACATTAAAGAAAAAATTCCTTGAAACAGCATCCTCAACAGCAAGATGAAAATGAAAAGTCTATCCATCCATCCATCCATCCATTTACTATACCACTTGATCCATCACACACACAGGGGAGCCAGAGCCTATCCCTGCTGACTACAGGCGAGAGGCGGGGTACACCCTGGACTGGTCGCCAGTCACAAGGATAGACAACCACACATGCACACACTCACATCTAGGAGCAATGTAGAGTAGCCAATTAACCTAATGTGCATGTTTTTGGGATTGTGGGAGGAAGTACCCGGAGAAAACCCACGCAGGCACAGGGAGAACATGTAAACTCCACACAGAAGAGCTCAGACCGGAAAATGAAAAGTCTTAAAGCAGAAGTTGCATGTTAGATATTTATGGGAGACTGGGTTTGACTGTTGGTACATTTAGTGCTACTGTGTTTATTGATCAAAGGTAAGAAGGATAGTCAGCTAAATATGGAGCTCATAAACCATTCAGGGTCCTGTAAACCAATGGTAAGACGTTAAAATCAGTTCTAAAGAGACAGGGAGTCAGTATGAAGACACAGAAATGAGTCAGATGTGCTGCATTTTGGTCCAGTTGTAGTCTGTTAATAGCACACACACTTAACGCTCCTTGTCAGATCAGTGTCAGCAGAGGTCTCTGATGAGCTGACCTCAGACCAGCATTCACTCACCCAGAGCTTGCTGCACTGCTGCTGAAAGTACTGATTTTTCTCTGAAAATCTAGCTAAGAACAAAAACCATGTTGCATTAAAACAACCACTACTAAAACTCTTTGTGAGGAAAGTCATTTGTAAGCTTGATCACACTTTAAATGCTCATCAGGGGAGAGAGAGAAAAAGAAACAGAGCTGAGTCCCCCTAGGATGAAGATGATGATGAGTCAGAGAAGAAAGGTATGTTGCTGACAATCCCTAAAGCTTCTAGTTTAAAGAAGAGGCTTTGATTTTCCAGGGAGCAGCGTCCTGAGTGGTGGACGGTGTCGCCTGTGCACTGGAGAGAATGATAACACTCCTCCAAAAAACAGAGAACTATGTAGCATGTCCTGTAACACAGAGCTATCGGTCATCGAAGTCATGTAACATGCTAACAGCTAAGTGGTGCAAAAATGTGACCAGCTGTTCCTCTAATGAATTAGCATATAAGACAGCTCCATTTATTCTCCTGCCACTGACAGAGCCACTTTCATAAGCACCAACACACCAATACACGATTCATCAGATCTGAATTTGAACATACACAGCAAAAGAATTAGCACATCAAAAAAGAATTTCCCGTATGTGTCCTGTGTCCCTGAGGGAAAACAATATATATATACTGAGTATAAAAGCAACCTGGTGAAGAGGAGGCCAGTCACTTTGCAAGATCATGATCCACTCTCATTCTCACATTTCACACTGAGAGGGATCAGCTGTAGAGCAGGAGGGTGGATAAATTTAGTTACAGCCTATAGTTTTAAAGTTTGTTTGTTTTTTTTCCATCCTGCACGTTATTTCTCAAAATCTGAGCATTAGTTCACAGTTTTCTGAGCCCTGTATAATGTGATTGTGGTGAGAGCAATCCCACAAAATAGATAAGATAAGATACTCTTAGTTTTAGGTGAAATCTCTCAACAACTATTGGATGGATTGCCATTAAACTTCCCTCCTCAGGATAAAGTGAAGATGGATTTTCATGAAATGTGGTCAGAGACACTCACTCGCCTCACAGGATGAATTTTGATTTGCCCAGTAAATTGTTTTTTTTTTTGACCAAATACCTTCAAACGTACCGCTAATGACGTTCCCATCGGCCTCAAGTGTGTTAATTAGCAATGCTAGGCTAACACACTAAAACTAAGATGGTAAACGTAGTAAATATTACACTTGTCAAAATTTACCATGTAACCACTGTCATTTTAAGAATGTTAGCATGATACCTAGCCTTTTGCCTAGACTATAGATCTGAGGACTGGGAAAGACAATATCAGTGCATTCTGCCTGTCAAATGTTCTTTTTTTTTCAAATCTGATAAAAAATTAAAAAAATTAAAAAAAATCTATAAAAGTCAGGTGCTTAATTGGACGCTTCAGAAAAGGTGTTTCATTATTATTAAAAAAAAAAAACTTTAAAAAAGAATTTTCTCATCACCTCTATTCACACACACTGTGCAGCCATCCTGTGAGTGATCCACCTGAGGCCCTGTAGTTCCACACTTCCTGCTACCTGCTTGTTGAAGGCGTTGTTTCCACCTTGTGTGTTTTGATATTTTCACTAATGGGTGAGTTAACTGTACGTCAGACTGATTTTCTTCTTCCTTTGTCTCTTTATATAACCTGTCATAGCTCACAGGTTTTCAGAGTGGGAGGCGGGCCTCTCCCCATTTGTTAAATTGCACTAAGCACAGATCTATGGATGATAGTAAAGTATTCCCATGTTAACATTTTGGTTTTCCATCAACTCCCACCGTACAATTATTATTCTAATTAAACTCACCAACCACATCTATCTCCCTGTGTCTGTGTTAGCTTTTGGGTCCAGACATGAAGACCTGAACCAAAGTGGTGGACCAACCAACCAACGCTGCCATTCCTAGAGAAAACAGGTCCAGCAGGCCAACAACCACGAGCAGTCAGATGATCTCTCCCTTCCAGGGGAACGTGTAGTCGTGTTTAAACTTTGTCCTGATTTCCCATTCTATTTAACTTCAGTAAGAAAATGAAGCGTGTGCCTTTAATGAGGCCTTGTTAACAAGGTGGATCAAATTTCTACCTTGAGCTCAGGGTTTAATTATGAAGGGAGAGAGGGCAAACTGAGAAACAAAGAGACGTGTGGAGAGAGCAGGGAGATAAACCTCCTGGAAGTGTGTTGTTCAAACACAAACACACAGGATATGGTTTGAAAATTGTGAATGGAGGGCCGTGACAGTGTGGGAAAGTGGAACTGAAATAGATCAGGAGTATGTAGCCAACACTAACCCATAGAGGAGCAAGGGGAAGAGATCTTCCTGACTGACCTTTTCCTTTCTTTCTCTCTTCTCTGTGATCTAAAGATCAACATGGTGCTCCCCTGTGTGAGACATCGCAGAGTTCTCAGAGGGAAACTTTACTCTCTCTCTCTCTCTCTCTGTTGAGTGTGACCGGGAAGCTTTTGAAACAACATAGTTCTGTGTTAACTTTGACCAGATACCCAAATCCCTGCATGTGCCATGGTTAACGATTATTTACCCAGTGCAGTCCTTGTTTATGAAATTCAGCGAGGCAGTTCACAAGCTCCAACGTAGAACAGTAACAGAGGGAGTGACTTTGCAGCACCTGGTGGCAGAACAGAGAACTGCATGTAGGATTTTATGAGGCTGGAGGATGCTGCACCCAGAGGAGGAAAGGTATGACACTGTATGTGTTGTTTATAAAGGGACACAGACTAGAAGTTGACTGAAGTTGAATAAAAGTGAAATCTCATTAAATTATTTGGAAATAAAAAGATCAGTCCCCAGCTGGTGTTAATTCGTGTTCATTCTTTTCACACATTAAGCTGTTGGTGAGCATTTGCTAATAGCTCATATTAAAAATCAGCTTCTTGCTAAGTTAAAAGGTTAGAAGGTTAAAAATTGACTCTCAACTTAGCTGCTACCCATGAGAGCATCATTATCTGTGATGAATTCATCAGTTCAAGCTGTTGTGCTGTGGATGAAGAGGTCCTGTTTTCTGCAGGAAGAGGTGTCTCCATTTCATTAATATTTTTTTATTGAGAGAGATAATGCTACTGTGTTGTTGTTGTTGTTGTTGTTGCTGTTGTTGTTGTTGTTGTTGTTGTTGTTTCATTACCATTTAGAGTTCTATACGTCAAACATTCACAGCCCTTAGCTGTCTGAACTCCAAGCTTCAGCCTAGCAAACATGTTCCAAACTAAACGACCATATAGGTGGATTGTTCTTACCCTCACTCAGTGTGTCCTGCACTGTTTCGTGGTTGGGTTGCTTCATTTTTATTTTTGAGTATAGACAGTCTGGACATTTAATAGCACAAAATCTGGAACCATGGAAGAAAGGCAGCTGGCCCTAGCCCCCATAATCCTTTGTATTACGCAGGGCAAAGACAGTTTTGGGTGCTCCGTATCAACATTTGTTAAACAGACACAGCAGTCAGTAGCAAATAGAAGTTAACAGTTAGAGTGAAGGGTCTTGTGACACTCATGTCAGTGGTCAAAACAAATGTGACTCAAGGTTTTTCTTTGGTTTTATCTTAAGCTGATTACAGGTAATGTGCCTGGTGTGTGTGTTCCAGCACACAAACCATCCATCTGCATTATTACTACAACTGTTTATAGGATTCAGCTTGTTCCTTTAGATTCAGAAGAATAATGAAGTCATGGGAGTGAAACTTTTCTGCTTGCACAGTGCAATCCATCTTTCTTTCTGTCTTTCTTTTTTTTTTTTTTTTTTTTTTACTTCTTCCTGTTTTGTCCAACTGGTTGATTTGATAAACAGCCTCTTATGCAAAGGGGAGGGGGAGAGGGCGAGGGAGGGAAGGAGTGAAGAAACAGAGCAAAAACCACACACACACATGCATGAACAGAAAGCGAGTGAGTTCTCATCTTTTAAACAAGAATCACTTTGAAGGCTCATATTTCATTAAGTCCCTATTATGAGGCTCTGTTGTCAGACCTGCAACCTGCTGTAATCTGTAAGCCATTACCAGCACCTAAAAATAACTGAGTTACCACACGCAGCTGCCGAGCCAAACAGCAAAATTTTAATAAACACGTAATTGCCACAGCAATCAAATTTAATGGGCCTGAACGACGGCAACACTGCTTTGCCCCACACCACAGTTTGCATAAAGGAAATGACAAGCAAACCCAATAACAGCAGAATATTTGTTTCCTTTACATAGTTAATTTTTAAGGTGGTGTGTTTATAGCATCAGTGAGTAAGTTAAACAGTGAGAGGAAGGGAAAGGTGATGTTAGGAGATGAGGGATGAGGATGCTGCTGAGGATGAGGAGGACACGAGAGTTTTAACCACATTTGTCTCAAAGTCTCAAAGAGACTTATCAGTTATCACTTCATATACACATGTCATTCATGTGTATATGAAGTGAACAGGGCCAGAATGCTGCTGTAATGCAAGCCTCAAATGTTAGCATGCATGGCTAAGTAGCTAACTTCTCTTGTGAAAGTGAAACATGCACTATTTAATGAATGTACTCACAGCAAAGCATGAATCTAACCTTTGTGTTGCCAGTCAATTCTTATGAACAGTATTTCTACAGCAAGTATCTTAACAGCATTGGATATTAGAAAGAAAGAAAAGTCTGATCCAACTTTTATTTACCGGCAACATAAAATGGCAAGAAACTGATTGATTGATTGATTGATTGATTGATTGATTGATTGATTGATCGATCGATTGATCGATCGATTGATTGATTGTAAAAAATGTAAAAAGGGGGATTTGAGACCATCACAATAATTCAGACTGATGGTTTTCACAGTAAAAATAATCGAGTGGTTAAATTCGATAATATTAGATGCTTTTAGAAAAATGCTTCCATCCTTATCGTCCACACATGGAGCAAGACTCACGATGTGCGTCTCGATGTGAGAAAGGCTCGGTTCTAAGGCTGGATTTTTTGGGTTTCTAGCGCAGTTCCTCTAAAACCCAGATGTTACCGTTTCACTTCACTGCTTCACCCCTCCACCACTTCACTGTCACCAGTGTCGAGGCCAAAAACTCCACTTCCACTTCTGAAACCAGACCTACTCTGTTGGATAGCGTTAACTGGTGACACAACCACATCCCGGGTAACAGCACTACTACGATCAATCAGTGGAACGGTGAAGGGTGAATGTTTTCAGGTAACTTCTTTATTTCTTTACCTGACTCTACCTTGATCTGCACAACCCTGGGGCCACAGCTGTTGTGTTACATGAGTGCTTTATCGGAGTGTTTTCCTCCCGACTATGTACTGTAAATGTGTGTGTGTGTGTGTGTGTGTGTGTGTGTGTGTGTGTGTGTGTGTGTGTGTGTGTGTGTGT
>JBBMJY010000002.1:867268-880205 GCA_037833715.1 Toxotes lorentzi | reverse complement strand
TGTGTGTGTGTGTGTGTGTGTGTGTGTGTGTGTGTGTGTGTGTGTGTGTGTGTGTGTGTGTGTGTGAGTGTGTGTGCATAGTGAGCATGTTTTGGCCTGCACTTGTAAAATAATCAGCAACTGCTTGTGAAGGCCAAACAGCTTGGAATGGTATTCTCAGGGGGAAAGTGTTAAATAGCAACATAACCCTGGATGATTGCATTCACCTTCCACAGCATAACCCCCCCCCCCCAACACACACTCACACAAACACACAGGCACACACAGACACACACACAGGCTATTAAAACTCTCCCTGTATGCTCCCTGACAGCGCGTCGCCCCCACTTCCTCTCCAGCTCAAAAGAATCCACACAGAACTTTACAACGTATCTTCAAAGCTAATCCACTCCACACATTGATTTGAGCTGGTTTTGCTCCCGCTGGCCTTCTGCTGCAGAGGCCACGGGTGGAAGGAGGGGGGAGGAAATAGAGGGAGAAAGCAACACCAAGAGAAACAAATCAAAAGATAAATCAAAAGATTTGAAGGGTGGAGAGGTGATGGGTTGAATCCTGCCAGCAGCAGCATCACACCGGAGTGAGGAGCCAATCGAGCATGGAGGAAAACACATGAATCTCATCAGGGCGGAAGAAAGGAGAAAACAAGAGCATGTAGTAGGAAAAAAAAAACTTACAGAGCAGCAACATACAAGTTCATCCCCCTCGCGGCTTCCATGCACCGCTTTTAGTGAGCTAAACCTTTGACTGGAGATGTCGAGCGGAAAATACCCGGCAATTACAAAACCCTATCAGGGGACGAGAGAGTGGATCTATCACCTGCTTTGTCGTGGGGAGACATGGAGTCACAGCAGGTCTTCAGGAAAACACACACAAGACTTCAGTACTTTCACAAGACCGCCTTAGTCAACAGCCTCCATCTAAAGAGAAGAGTGCATTATCAGAAGGTTTCAGCTGAACAGATTAAAGACATTTTAAACCTACTGTGAAAATGTAACGTAAAAAAAAAAAACTTAAAACAATGCACTGCCAGAGGAGACAGGACCCTGGGCCTGATTTTCCTGTTTTGCATGTTTACTTCCTCCTTCCAAACTGTGTTGAGCAATTGTAACCAAACGATTTTCCTGCAGAGATCAATAAAGCTTTTGTGATTCAGACTCTGATTCACGGTGCTGCTGTAACACAGTGATTCAGGCTCCTGTACTGTACGTATTAATAGGAGGGCTCACCCTCAGTCCCCAGTCAGTGCACCGCCTGAGGCAAACCTTCAGTAACAACCAATCAATTGCAGAGATGTATTAGTTTACCCTTGTGCCCTTCCTGCTACATCAGGTTCACTCTGCTTGCAGCGTTTAAACTGAATTTGCAACATAGAGATTAACAGTATTCCAGGCTACAAAGGGACATTATTCTGTAAGTAAAAAGACAAGGTTAACGTCTCTGGTCTAACCTCTGGAGAAGAAACGGCTGGATCCATCATTACCACCCATCTCTGAAGCTTTTTCATTTCAGCTCTACCACCTGAGCAGTGAAAGGTTAGGAACAGACCCACGACAGGGGAGCAGATGGAGATAGGGGGTCTGTTTGAATCCTCCTGCAGGTCAGGGCCACCTTGTAGCTCCAGGCAGAGTCAGGAGAGCAGGTGCTGCTACTCTCTGCTCTCTCCTCTCTCTCTCTTTCTCTCTCTTTCACAATCCTTTTTGCCTCTTTTTTTTCGCCCCCAACCCTTTTTTTCTTCCTCTTCACTTTTCTTCCACTCCCTTAGGCAGCACCTTCAATCCATCAACACCTCCTCTTCACAGAGAGAGGGAATCGATAGCGCTCAGGTCTGAGCAGTGGAGGAGACATTGATTGCCTGGTCCCACCGACTGCCCTTTCTCTGTCTGGTCCATAAGCTAGAGGGCAGGAAGTTTTAGGGTTGTTTCCATGTCAGGCAGACATTTATCTAATTTTGGACCTCCGGAGATGCAGCTGAGGCAACCTTACACACTCACACAATGCTGAACTTATCCTCAGGACCTCCAGAGACACAGGACTCAGAAAACAGCAGTAAGTCACGGGTTAATTCACTGATAAAACTTATTTAAATAAGAAAACACTGGAAATGCCAACTCCCCAGAATCCTGCCAGTAATCACTGGATTGTTCCTGTAATTACTGAGGTGCTTCTTCAGAAAGAAAAAACAGTCACCAGGGATCATGAAAATGTGGAAAGCAGCAGGTTAATTTGGCTGTAATTTAAGGTAGCTGGGGAAATGAGTGATCATCACCCTCAGGATCATCCTTTATTTGTACTCATGAGAATCATTGAGGGGAGACCCTGAGTTACTAAAATACATGTGTATCACAGAGATGACCAGCAGTAAAGGTAGCTTTGCCTGGAGCTTGGATATTTCTTACATGCATGCATTACAAAAGACTACACCTTTAACTGTGTGTGTTTTTAAAACATTCCTCCATTAGGCCAGATTTTTAAAATCATTATTGCACACTGTGCACACCGCTCTGCTGTTTAGCAGCCGAGCGTCGATCTCCAGCATTACTGTGTTACTTCCACAGCTGAAGCTGCTCCGGACAAACCAAAACCTTTCACAACATCCATCGGCTTCCGGAAATCATGACACCTCCTTCCTTTACTCCAACTGTGGCCACAAACAGCTGAAGGCCGAGGTTTCACAGGGAAGAGCACTACACAACACCCAGGTGGTGCAGCATCATGTTACTGTGACGGTAAGCTAATAGAAACAGACTGGAGGAGCCTTGGATTATGGGATGACTCTGCCTCCTCAGCCACAGCCACAGTGATGGATTCTTGCATCTACAATAATTCCATCCAAAACTGAAACTAACACAAATGATCCTCTAAAGGTCTAAATAACCCTGTTTGGTGTTATCATTAGGGATTAAATCCAAAAGAAATGATGTGATGAAAATTTTCATATATTGTCCTTTTAAAATAAAACTCCACCCAAAATCACACTCACCACCTACAGACTTGTAAAGGCCTCCACCTGTCCTCATCACGTTTTTCAGGGGCACCACTGAGAGCATCCTGACCACCTGCGTCACTGTCTGGTCTGAGAACTGTAAAATCTCTGACTACTTCAACCCCTCGCCATCCAGCCAGAAGAACCAGAGTATTAAACTCAATTAACATCGAGTGTTAAATGATGAAAGCTTGAAGTTGGTTCTTTCATCCTTCACAGAGAGCAGCTTGGATTCACATCCACCTCATCATCCGGAGATATTCCTCCAACCTCCCACAGCATCAGCCGTGCTCAGTGTGTTCAACTCTAGCACATCATTTTACCAAAGAAAAAAAAAGACCTACACACCACTTCTGCTTCCAGCTCACACTATGAGCTGCTGGCGGTAAATAGCTCACCCTGAGTCCCATTCAGAATAACATCTGGTGTTTCACACACTTTCAGCACTCAGCATCTGGATTATACCAGAGCTCCATGACCGTGGGAGGCTAAAGAAGCTTCTCTCCTGACAGAGACAGGAAGCTGCTTGAAGTTTGGCCTGTTTTGCTGTTCTTTTGCGTTACGCTGAGTGACATGACCCCGGATTACCACCGTCCCCAGGAGATTATTAAACCGTCTGGATGGCTGAATGTCTGAAATGATTCATTTCCATAGGCAAATAAAATTACCATTTGATATTAATGTCATCTGGAGAGGGTTTTAAGACTTTGATTTTTTTTTTTTTTTTACCTCCTGGTCTATATTAACATGTTCTTGGCACGTGTGTCCCACACTCCTTCAACCTCTTACAGCTTTAAATCGGAACCTCATCGATGTCCTGTCAATTGTCATCAGTGTAGAATTCAAAAACATGAAGATGAAGGAGAAAATGCTGAGATGTGACGGGGTGGAGATTACATTTGCTGAAAAATAAAAGAACAGCTCATGGTTCTCCTGTGAGCGAAGTAATGCAGGCTGGTTGGAGTCCAGCTCAGTGTGGGTTCGGATGCACCATCAGCGTGGAGCTTTGGTTCCACCTGGTGTCCAGACAGAAATAGGACACTTTTACATAATGAACAGCACTGTAGAACATTATTAACACATCACAGTGATTTTCATTGAAACTGCCTTTCAAAATAAAATTGAGTTTTTATAAATTTGGGGTTTTGTTTAGCTGTTATTCAAATAAGGAGCCAAGTTCTCCTGTCTAATCCGTCTTAGCTAATATAAGCACACGAGTCCAGGCTCTAAAAGTATGTGCATGAACAGGCAGCTTAGATCCCTGCTTAAACCACATTTAGGAGGATAAAAGCCCCAAACCCAAATAACCCAAAAACATTACTGAGACTGGACAGATCAGTCTCTCACTAAAAATACACACACACACACACACACACACACACACACACACACACAAACATTTAACACGCTTGCTTTTGCTTCCTCAGCAAGACTTTGTCAAATGAGGTACAAAACTGCTGAGGAAACGGTGTGCTGTGTTTCAGGTCTTATCATGGCTCATACATTATATGTTGATGGAAGCACAAGTCATAACCTTTCCCTCTCACATCTCCATATAGTGTGATATCAGCACTGAGCAGCAACTTCTATTTCTGTTCTGCATCACAGAAGCACTTTTGTGCAGTTCTCTGTAAAAACCTCTGCATTTATACATTATCGACTCACAATGAAGATTAATTACACAGCCCTGAACGCTGCTCTCCTTCCTCCTCTCAGCAGACAAACTCAAGTTCACACAAGAAAGCTCTATTATTTCTAAACTGAACCGAGGGTTAAGTCTGTACACCAATGTCTGATAATCAAACAGTCACGGAGAGACCAAATGATCCAGTGCTAAAGGTAATATTCAGATAGGCATTCATGTAGCCATACAACAGTTTAAAAATATTCCATTACAAATAAAAGCTCTGCTTTCCGAGTCTTGCCTAAGAAAAGTCCAGTATCATCAGCGACACGTACACATTGTAAAGCTGTCAGTGTTACATAACCATGTGTTTTATAAGAGGATGAGTTTTATTGCTGGGTAAAGGAGCAAGCAGCATTTTAATGTTGAAGGTGATATAGGTAATGTACGTACTGTACATGTGCGCCAGCACGAGGGAATGACTGTGAACAGCCAATATGACTTCACTCACAGACACTGTGGATTATCAAAGTCCTCCCACTCCCCCTGGTTGTTTCTTTCTGTTCTTCCTTTAAATCAGTCATTGACTTACATATTAAAAACACTTCATTTTTATAAAATGATACATGTTCTGATGAATGAACATGTACCATATATTATTTGCAAAAAAGCACATATTATTTGCAAAAAAGAAAAAAAAAATATGGCAATACAATGATGAACAACAAATAAGATTTGGTTGGTGGAGCTGAACTCAGCGTGTTCACCTTCATGTTCAGTGAAATCTGAAAAACACCATATAACACGACTGAGATCTCAGAGCTCTCCACTGATTTAGCGTTGCCCTCTGTCACTGTCACATATGACATTCACACACGTGGGTGAATGTTGTAGTGTAAAGTGGTCTGAGTGGTTGATAAGACTAGAAAAACACTACATGGGTGCAGCCCACTAACTCACGAGAGGTCAGATATGAGGGAATCTACAATTTTTCACCAGTGCTATCAAAGCATGTTATACTTAAAATGATTTAGCTGTGTTTACAGTGATATGTTGATGTTTATGTTTGCTTTCTTATATCTTAATGGCTTATCACAGATGTGTTGGTAATGGTGTACATGCTGTCTGATATGCACCAATATTAAAACTTGGGGTTTTTTTTGCAGAACATTATGCAGAAAAAGTAATTTAGAAATGGTGTGATCACGTAGTGCGTCCAGCAGGGGGCGCTCAGACTCCATGTCGTACTCTCAGCAGTGTCTGCAGCAGAATGACTGATGTTTTTTGTGGCTAAATACACACACATGCTATGCGGATCTTATTATATACAGCTATGTATTTTTATTTTGATGTTATGTATTTTATTTTAAGAGGTTCTTTACTTCATCAGTTCATCACATGCAATGGAGTGTGTGTGGAGCACTGGACACTGTCTTGAATAAGGAAATAGGTAAATGGAAACAAAGGAAAGCCATAATAATTGGAATTTTGCAAAGCTCATTGTGAAATTTGAGCTTTTGAAATAATATCAAAATGTCATTGTCAGTCAGTGTGTAAGAACCGTGGCCTTGGGAAAGCTCTGTCTCATCTACCCACCACTTGTTCTGGGGAATCTAATGAACAACTAAACTCTCTGAGAGTTCTTCTCTCTCTTTCTCTGTTTTTGTTTTTTTCCCTAAACCCCAAGACAAACAGTCCAAAGTCTAAAGTATTGGGTTAGTGTCAGTGTACTGTCAGCCTGTACTTTGTGTAGAGATCACCAGCTATTGGCTGGACTGTCTGAAAAGACTGGCATTAAAATAAGAGTTATAATGATATCCTCCATGATGCTCTGGCTTTCATTTTCATAAATTAGTTCTTTAAGTCACTCTTATGGCCAAGCATCCAAACCATGCATGCTTTTCATTAAATGGCCACAGAGACAGAAAGAAAACACTGTGAACCTAAAGCGCAACTAATGAAGCGGTGCTAAATCCCTGACTGCTACACTCTGGAAGCTGTGTGTGAACAGTACAGAAGTATTATTATTAAACTATTTGTGTGTGTGTGTGTGTGTGTGTGTGTGTGTGTGTGTGTGTGTGTGTGTGTGTGTGTGTGTTAAAGCTTAACCAATCAGGTGGAAGGAGTTACAGTTAGTTAACAGTTAAAGGAAAAAAATAGGTGAAGGAGCACAAAGTCAAGATGCGTTTAATGGATTTCCAGTGTGGAACCCTGACCTTGAGAATGACAGGATTGTGGTGTTAGATCAGGTCATTTCATTTATCATTACGCACTGAATGAAAGCACCAGAATGTGTCCTCTCCTGCATATTGTCCATTACAGAGTGATAATTAACCACTCAAAGCTCTGAGCACCTTAGCTTCTGTGCAAGTACCATTTGATTATTCATACATAATTAATAAGTGAAGATATGAAGAATATGTGTGAGGAAAAGAACTCACTGCTTGTTTTCCTTGCTCCTGTTTTCCCTTGTTGCAATCTATACATGTAGCAAGGGCTTTACATAAAACATACTTTGTAAACAAACCTGGAACAACCAATGCAGCCTTGAAAGCACTGTTTTGTGCTTGAGTTGATGAATGATTAATAGAGAAACAGTCCTGGATCCTGACACAGCTGACCCTTAGTCTAGTTACATAATGGCTTTAGAAAATGAGTTTGCCCTCAGCTAACTCCACTAATACAGATCAAAAAGAACACCGGGGGGAGTGACACTGAGTAATTCACAGTACTTGGCTGCAAAAAAAGACCATTAAGCATTTCTTTGCAACTAATGAACAATGCAAACAACAATTTTAGGTCGAACTTTTGTCATGTTTTACACGGTTCTCAGGGAAAAAGAAGAAGAGAAAGAAAAGATGATAAATTGATCCTCCTCTCCTTAATCTTGTTTATTCTTTAGGATGACAGGCTGGCAGTATAAAGGCTGTTCTGTTTGGGTTTTTTTTTACAGGACTAGTTTCCAGGAGAAGTTGGTAGACTTTACGCAGGACACGACGAAGACTGCGCCCGCAACATACGTAGAGGGGCGTGCTGTTTACGTCAGAGCCGTCATTCTATGCAATGAACGCACTGAACGCTGATTGGCTTGTTTGTGGGAAAATTTACGCCCTCTTGTCGCTAGTTCCTGTCTCTTTGGTATAAGGGTTCGTGCGGCCCGAACCACTGGAGACATGAAGGGGGGCGGGGGGCAGGCTGTATGAAGCAGTTTTAAACTTTGACTTTAATCAGTTTGCGATAGAAAATAAAACAGTCACATTTATTCCCCACAAACTGTATTCACATTGTATTATATAGTTTCTTCTAACGTATTTGGTGCCGTCCTGAAAATGCCGCGGACTAGCCCATCTTTGGCCAACCCCCTCATTAGCACTTGTTCCGTGACTCACCAGAAAAAATGATGTAACTTTTACCGGCTTTCTGTTACCTTCAAAGGTACAAAGAGAGTGGAAGAGAGGAAGTGTACCCCGTCAAACAAACGCGTGTTAGGGGAACATTCTCAGGCCTTTAGCTGAGTAAATGGCTTGGTTTGGTTAGTCACTGGTGAAAGGACAGCGGGAAACTCCCTGTAACTTACAGCTCTTTCTCTGTTGGACTCCGTACAGTAAAGAATGAATCCAGCTCGTCGCTGCTCGGCTTTATTGAGCCAGCTGTCAGTGTCCTCACGGGGAGGACCGACAGCCAGGAGACAGCTTTCAGCGGGAGCAGCGTCAGACCCTGCGGGACCACGGTACTCCGGTGTCGGAGGAGGAAGAGGAGTGGGAGTCAAAGAGACCTGTCCCCAGGTGAAGCCCAGCAGAACATCCACCACAGGGGCAGCACCAGGTATTGTACACCTAAGTCTACTGTTTAGTATCACTTGGGACCATAAAACAACTCGAGTATATGTTTCTACCAAATCCCGTTCAAAATGTGAGCGGTTAAAACGCGGTTACTCATCATTATCTGACGCGTCATTTTCCATGACCCAAAATGTGGTTTTTAAATCGGTGTCACTCAACGTACAGTTCGTCTCATGGTACGGTCCATGGAGCAGAGGTTAACCCTTTTCATGGTGCGTTTTTCTAACTTTTGGAACTTGAGATTTGACATCGGGTTTACCACTGCTAATACTAAAGCACTAATAATAGTAATGTTTTCTGTCAGTGACAATGTTTTTCATTGGGCTCAACATAGAGATCTTTTCATACTGAGAAAAGATACAGGTCTCATCCGCATACCTATATTATCGGATTACATCACCTTTGCCATTATTGCCTTAAATATTGTGCTAATGGCTGTAAGGTTAACTTTTCAGCTTAAAGGAAAAGCTGTCTTATAAGTTAGACATATGTGTAAGACCGAGCATGTGTTTGTGGTCGTTCCATATGTCCATATGTAAGGCTTATGATGTAACAGACATCTCCCCTCAGGTGTCTTTAGTCTCCACAGAGCCCCACTGACCTCTGCCCCATATAGATCTAGGAGTTACCCCAGACGTCTACCAGCTGGAAGAAAACATGACAACAAAATACCTCTAATTCAGCCAGGAAATGTTAGCAAATGGCTAGAACAGTTACAGTATGTATCTGCACTGGACAGACTTTTCCTTAAACCTGCAAATGTCTTGGTCCACTGCTCATGTCATCTTCTGAACAAAATGTTCTGAAACCTGCCTTTCTGCACCCCAAACCTCCAGCTCAGGTTTCTTATTAATAGAACTACTACTATTACTATTACTATTACTATTAAAGAAGGAAGCTTCCTTCTAAGCACCAGCAATTTTCCATTTCATTTGCCACCATGGGGCTGCCCCTAATATTTTGATTACCAGTAAAACTGTCAGCTGTGGGCTTTTTCCTGTTGAAGGTTTAGTGTTTAGAACGTCAAGAAACAGTGAAAAATTCCCCAAAGTACAAGGGGATGTCTTGAAATGTCTTCTTTTGTCTGTCTTTGGCTAACAGTACAAAACCCAAAGATATTCAGCGTACAGTGGACAAAACCTCAAATCTTCATATTCACATGCCTGGAACCACCCAGTGATTGGCCTTTTTGATTGTGGATAAACGGGATATAAAATGTAATAAAATAGTGAAAAAATATCTATCACGACTTCCTAAAGACCAAGATCACATCTTCTTATGTGTGTTAAGTTTGGTCTGTGGAAGGAAGGTCGGATTAAAAACAAATTAAACAAAGAATAAGGTGAAACCACACCATTCTATTTCTGTCTGTATTTATGTATTATGTTTCATACAAAAGCTAATGATTAAAGGACAGAAATCAACCAACAGTTTGAACAGATAGTAAATTGAGTTTCAAAGTTTTGGTATATTAATGGAGAAAGGGGTTCAATTGATTACTTAGTTATCATACATGTTAAAAAAAATAATAATTATCTTGACAAAGCAACCTGTCACAGGGCTGTGACCCTGTGACAGGGTCTTCATGGGTAGATGATGCTGTACTGAGTTGTCATGGAGGTATAGATGTTGTAACGTAGGTACACACTTTATCCAGATTCTCTGATGCCAAATAAAACACAACATCTATGAAAAATGAAATTTTGCACCATAACCCCTTTGACCTGTCAACTAGGCAGTGTACTCCTTGGAGTTTCTATAGGTGGCACTCTTTATCTCCTCAGCCACAGAAGCTAAAGTAACCAGTTCTATTTATTCCCGCTCTTAAACTGTTACACAGGATGTTCTTGATGTCCTCTCTCGTGGGTCTTAAGCAGTTACCTCTGTCTAGTAATCTGTTCAAGCAGCATCAGTTTCCTTCCTGCCACTGCAAACCATGATACTGCACTCCATGTCTCACAGCAGTAATGCTACACTGAACTGGCTGACAAACAGTCCAGGATTTTGGATTTTGGATCCAGGATTTTGGTGTTTCTCAAACAGCAGGAGATACTATGAATGAATGTTTATTTCTAAAATGATATCTGATTTAGCTCAAGGTCAAACAATGATGAGGGTTTATCTGAATGGTTTGACGTCCATGACGTGGGGGTTTGGTTTTATTCAGTTCAGTCCACTTCATCAAATATAAATCCTTTGACTCCCTTACTGAATTTATTGAAGTTTATATTTTGACTTTTAAAAGTAAGTGAAGTTATGAAGGTAAAACTAAACTCTTCACTGGCTGATGAGGCAGAGAGACAGTGGCTGCACAACTAGAGCTGGGCAATAAACAACTATGAAAATATCACAGAAAATGCCCCTGCTGTAAAGATGATAAACTGATGACTAATTTTCCATGACAAGGAAAGGAAACGCAGCAAACCTTTTCCACCTACTACAGTCTGGGAGCACTGAAGTCCTAGCAGCCAAGTTCACAAACAAGGCTCCTGTGCAGTACAGCCTGTTAGGTGCACACATTTTTCTAAAGTCACTTGATCCAAACATTGAAGATCCTGATTCAGATCTATGAAGCTGTTAAGCTTAAAACCCTCAAGGTTCTGACCCCTGAAATTGCTGTGACCCAATCAGCTGAATACTGAAAGTATAAAGACCTTGTTGACATACAGTATTTATTTTAAATCTGACACATGGTATTAAATGACTGTCTGGAGGAAAATCAGATTTTTGAATATCAGTGTTCAAAAACGCATACTGGTCAAATGCGAGCCAATCAGGAACCAGTGTCCAGGTCAAAGTCTTTAGCACTTCTAACTAGGCTGAAGGTTAGTCTATTTTAGGTATTGTCACAAGGAAACAGGTCAGGTCTCGAGGTTCATGCGTGTAGTCGAGTCACGAGCCCCCACCCCTATGAGCTGCATTAATGGTTTCTGTGATTGAGTCCTCCAGAGGCTAAAACTCTTAATATAACTCTATGCAGATCTTCACTGGGCTCTGTTTGTAATGGGATTGGTCAGGCTGAGTTACATAACCATCCAGTAAAGAAGACACTGGTCAAGAGGGAGTACACACTAGGGTTAAATCTATATGTCAGGCCTATATTAGCTTCTGTTTAACAAGTTAAATGTCTTCAGTGAGCTTGGTAACATCGCCTCCACAGCACTAAAATCGATCTGATGAAGTCAGATCGGTTTTATGTTTGGTTATGTTTTGTGTTTTGGTTAGGTTTGTTGAGCTATAAAATCATATGATCCAGGTCAGTTACATGACCTTAACACGCTTGCTTAATCAAATCAGGAGAAAAACAGTTGCTGTGTAAAAAGCATTTTAGTAAGATTTCAGTAATGATGAGGGCTCAGTTCAGTGGTTGTCAGTGTCGTCCTTTAAAACCTTCTCTAAGTGTAGATCTGTGTGTCTGGGAGTGGAATTCAGCTGTTTCAGTCAGCTCAGTGTCTGATTAACAGAACATTTATACAGGACAATCCTTCATTCATTTCTCACCCTGTACCACTTAATCTAATCTGCCACTCTAGTATTCAGTCAGCTGGCCTGTGGTTCCCCACAGCACAGGAGAAGATTGGCTGGAATGTGATCTCTGTCTGGGTAACCAGAAACACAGCCTGGTTTACTATTCAACAGCAGCTTCACTGGATCCTGGAGCTGGACTCCTGCCACCATGAGCTTTGTTCACAGTATGAGTGAAGACATGGAAGAGGTGCCACTCAGAGTCCCAACACCCTGACTTATGTTTAGTATAGTTCGTACCGGTTTGGAAATGTCTTTTTTGTTGTCCCATTGTAATGTCTGGGCCGCTGGTGAGTTGTCTCATACGTCCCTGTTTAAGAGACAACAGGCCTTTCTCAGCTGGAGTCTGTCTGTACTTCCTGCTATGAGCTGTCTCCAGTGGTGTAAAGCAACACCAGTGTTAGTTCTGCTTCTGCTTCTATTTCTGTCACTTACTTTCTTTGCCATTGAATCATCCTCTCATGTTGGACCGAGGGCAGACTGGACGCTATAGTGACAGGTCACTGACAGTGAGAACACACAGGTACACTGCTGCTTATTGTCCTCATTAACACAGACGGAAATCAGTTAACTAACACTAAACACATTCAAGGAGCTGGTAATGGGTAATGTCTTTACATGGAGAAGTTATTAAGCAGGACTGTACATAATGTAGGAGAGACTGTTTGTTTGGATGTGTCCCTGTTAAGTGTACTAGCTTTTTTTAAAAGCAGGACTTACTTGTCTTCTTACCTGGGGGTGTTTGATTACGTATACATACAGATGGTTAATATAGAATGCAGAAACACACAGTGTGTGTGAATATGTTGTGACAGTTCATTGTTCACTCGCATTCCAGTTTACTGAGGTTCCTCTTTGGACTGCTTACACTGCACAGCTCTCATTTTGTTAAGTGTGTGTGTGTGTGTGTGTGTGTGTGTGTGTGTGTGTGTGTGTGTGTGTGTGTGTGTGTGTGTGTGTGTG
>JBBMJY010000002.1:844962-858876 GCA_037833715.1 Toxotes lorentzi | reverse complement strand
CAACATCATGAATCCATGGACCCAACCTGCCTTGTGTCCACAGTCCAGGCTGGTGGTGGTGGTGTGATGGTGTGGGGGATGTTTTCTTGACTCTGGGCCTTAATACCAATCAGTGATGGTCTGAATGTCTCAGTGTGTCTGAGTATTGTTACTGACCATGTTCATCCCTTTATGACCACAGTTCACTTCTACTCATGCTGTGCTTGAATCATCCTCTAGTTATGCTGCTATAAGCTTAGACTGCTGGGGGACCTCCCATGATGCACCTCTCCCTCTCCATCTGTTCTCATTCATTTCACATTACAGTTTTTTCTCCACATGACATTCTCAAAATAACATGGACAAATCTCCAAACCACCTTGCAAGTGTTAACAACAGAATGGCCTTAATCATTGATTTCATCAAAGTGCAAACGTCTTAATACATGTCTCAAGTGTCTCAGAGCATCTTTGCAAATGGTTATGTATTTATGTAGAGCAGCCTACAGTTAGCACAATGAGCCCACATTTAGCACATTTTCCAAATAAATAGATCTTGCTGATCTAAACTGATTAGTTGATTCTCAGTCTGACGGTTGTTCTCTCCAAAACATGTCAGCATGATTTCATTCATTGTCAAAATTAGTCAAGAACATAATACCATGAACACCATATATGAATTTCTTGGAACATTTGATAAATTCATGACAGTAATTGACAGTCAGGTGAAATTAGAACTTGATGAAGGAGGAGTTTCCCACATCTCAGATGACCAATCAAACAGTTTGTTTGGTTACCTGACAGGTGCTGTCTGTCATTGTGAATGCTGCCAAACATGTATATACAGAGCTTGGCCAGGGCCAGTACCATTTGCAGTATGAACATGGAGGTACCTCGCCAAGGAAATGAACAAGGGCAACTTCCTGCTCGAGGAAGAAGAAGATGAGGAGGAGGAGGACTGAGGAGGAGGGGGAGTGAGGATGCGTGGTGGTGGAATAGGGGAAAGAGGCCCTAGAGCACGAAGACACCATGCTGTCCCGGATGAAAATCGGGCCACAGTTATAGACCATGTTGTCGACCATCACCTCACAGTGCCAGAGGCAGGTCGCCGAGTGCAGCCTAATGTGCCTCACTCTACGGTCTCCTCCATCATCCAAACCTTTCACAGGGAAAACAGGTATGTACTCAGTCAATGATGGACTTATTGTATAGGAGACATTACAGTATACAGTACTGTGCATACTGTAAGGCAAACATGTATAAACTATTCATTCCATGCATGTGTGTGTGTGTAGGTCTTGAAGGGCCTCACCTACCACACTATGTGATCGTGTGGGACAATGTGAATTTCCACTGTGGCCCGCTCCTCAGGGCCTGGTTCACTACCCATCCAAAGATGCTCATGGAGCTACTACCACCATACTCTCCCTTCCTCAATCCGATTGAGGAGTTTTTTTCCGCTTGGAGGTGGAGAGTGTATGAACGGGCTCAAGACCAGAGGTCCCTGCTCCATGCAATGGATGCTGCGTGAGGACATCACAGGGGATCAGTGTAGGGGATGGATGTGGACGAAAATCTATGGCCAAACAGAGAGCAGCGCGTGGATGGCCAGGAGGATGAGGATGGTGGGATGAGGAGAGGGAGGGTGACGACAGCGACCAGTGAAAGTATTACTGTAGCTGTGAAACTTTATTTACAGCACTGTAGGCTAGATATCATTTTTCTTTCTTTTTGTTTGTGTTTATAGTTCGTACATGTACAGAATACTGTATACATTTTCTTTTTATGTACTCTAATGGAGCTTACTTTATGTGTGCGAATTATTGTGTGGTTCCTTTGCAGTATGAGTGCAGTGTGTGTGATGTCAAACTACTTTTTTTTTCAGTTTTATACATAATTGTATTCTGTTAGCATAATGACAAAACATCTAGGCATTTTGAATTTCAGTGCTCACACAATGCCAGAGGGACGATGCACTCTGTGGGCACTATTTATATGAGAAAGGAATTTAGTTTTGACACATGGGTAAACTGTTTTGGGAGAGGTATGAGCTTTTGCTAGTGAGCTGTAATGCTGCGCAGAACTGTAAGACTGTTTGGCTAAATGATCTTATAGTTTTAAGAATGTAACTTCTGTTTCAAGAAATGAGGCAAACCAACAGAGAAAAACTGTAATACATGTTACTAACTCAGCTTCTTCTCTTTCCTGTAGCTCTGTTCTTCCTCTCCTAGTCAACATTTACAAACAGAAGCAGGAAAATGAAGAAACCATCATTAAAACAACACACACACTTTCTAAGTGCTGCAAATTTGAAAACGTACAAGCAAACTCTCTGCACTGTGAATGTATTCAAACAGAAAATGAGCAAACGACAAACGAATGTGCTGCAAATACAGCAAAACGCTGCAGCTGTTCTGTTGTGTTGTTCGTTGGACTGCCGCCCAGTCACACTGCACCGAAGTCCTACAGTGTTCAGAGCAGACTCAGTGCTGCTGTGACGATCTCTCCCATCATCCGTGTGAAGGATCTGAAGGACCTGCACATCTTGAAGTGCTGGCTGCTTTTCTCTTTTTCATGTGCTCTTCAGATTTCTGTGCACACAGGGAGGACACAGACATTCACAAGTTTCTGCTTTCGCAAAGCTCAGAAAGAAGTGAACAGTAATAATAATCACCTCCCAGCAATCAGCAGCAGCACAGTGCTTCTCTGTGGCCTGAGCACACGTGTGTGTGTGTTGATGAAACACCAGCCTGTCTTTAAAAAGGCACAACCTGTCATTTCTTTGTTTTTTTTTTCAGATGACTGAATAAAACAACTTTAGCCAGTTTTAATTCACGTTTGTCTTTTTTATAATACATATTTCAGTAAAATCTACTTCAATACACTGATAGTACAAGAAAAAATAGTATATCATACTTCAAATGTGGAGCACACCATTAAGTTCTTTTATGTCGATGCAGACATCCTTTTACTCCCTTTTTATGAACAGTACAAAAAGACGCTGGGTGTTGGGAGGAGGTGACAGTGCTGTGGGGGAGCACAACTCTGCAGACAAACCATTATAGACTGGAACAGAGGAGGAAACAAAGAGATGGATTCTGACTACATGTGTACTGATACATCCAGGCTGAGTATCAAAAAATGCTTTGTACATTTCTGTTTACAAGATTTCTCTTTTCTGCTTTTTATATTAGGCTTGATTACAAAAAGAAGGTTTTTTTCATGTACAATCTAAGGCTGCTCATGTCTTCTGAGCTCTGAAGGACCTGTGTGCGTGTGTGTGTCTGTGTGTGTGTGTGTGTGTCTACAACAGTCCCTTTAATCCTTTATTGGGCCTCTGTCTCCCTGGAGACCAACATCAGGCTGACAGTCTGAGCCGATGACAGAGTAGCTGTACCCTGAAGCAGGGGTGGTCTGGGATGTGTCCTGCACTTCCTCAGCAGTGTCCACAGTCACTTCCTGTAACCCACCCCCACCCCCCCGGGTTGAGGGCAGAGCTCTCAGGATGATGGGATTTCTTCTGTTGCTGCTGGTGGGCTCGAGCAGGCTGGAGCCTCTGCTGCTACTTCTGATTGTACTGCCTCAGGCTGACAGTTGGAGGGCTTCGGGAGCTGGGTGGGGACTTTGGGCAGGGCGGGGTGAGGCTGGCTCACCTGGAGCTGAGGCAGCGGCTGAGCCACCGCTGCCGGTTTGGCCAGGATGAGCTGCGGCGCCGTCCGGCCGGCTGTTAGCTGGACCGTAGGCGCGGCGCTGGCTGCGGGTTTAGCGGCAGCCTGTGCCAGCTGCGTCGCGACAGGTTTGGCCTGGATGAGCTGCGTGACCTGGCCTGTCGAGTTGGCCTGCATGAGCGTGGCCAGCTGGTTGGCCGGGATGGTGATGATGGTGATCTTCTCTCCGGCTTTGGAGCCGGCAGGCAGCACGGTGGGCAGAGCCTGGATCACCAGTTTGGGGGGAGCGCTGGCGGAGGCGTTAGCTACCGTTACCGGGACGCCCGTGGTGGTGGTGAGGATGGGAGAGGAGTTTAACGTCACCTGACCTAGGGAGTTGGTCATGACCACTGGCATGGCTCGGATGGGCCTGCAGAGAGGAGAAGAGCACAACACAATTAATGGTATTTACACAACATTGCTGCTTATGGACTAACAAACCACACACTGATGACAGAAGGTGACGCACAAACCCTGCAGGTAAACATGATCTCAAACATGACTTATCATCAAACATGTGAGCAGCCCAACATTAGCCACTTAGCATGGCTGCTTGCTCTCACGTTCCTTGCCATGTACAGATAGCAGATTGGATTTCTCAGACCTGGTGGCGGCATTGCCGGGGATGACGGTGACGTAGGTCTGCTGAGGCTGGGTGGCAGCAGGGGAGTTAGTGCCTAGGCTGGCGGGGCCCTGCTGGTGAGCCAGGTGCTGGCTGGACACCATGCCCTCACTGTCTTCCACCTCCTTGCCCCCCTCCTCCTCCTCCTCAATCACACGAATGTTCTTAGGCATGTCTTTAAACTGGTACGCCAGGCGCTGACCCTCCACCTTCGCCAGGATGCCACGCTGATAGTAATACCTACACACACGAGGAATATCAAAGCTGTGTTATTATGTATGACACAGACAGACTATTTAGGACGATCTGGTATTTGTGAAGAAGACTGGGTGACCTGAGGGCTCGGCCCATGGTCTCGTAGTTCATGTCGGGCTTGTTCTTGTGCTTCCCCCACAGTTTGGACACGGCCTTGGAGTCAACCAGTTTGAAGATGCCCTTCTCCCTCTGCATCCACTTGATGTATCGGGGACAGGTGTTTTTATCCTGCAGCAGCTCCAGCAGGAACTCCCACAGATAGGTGGTGTTACCTGGAGAACACACAGGCTGAGTGTAAGCCCACATGGCCTGAAGCTTCAGACAGATGCAGACATCATGTTTCATATCATGTCACTGAGTTACAGTTCTGGGAAGATCTAAGATCAATTCTTTTTCCTATCATCATGCAGCCATCCATCAGCTCTCCCAGCTGCAGGGTCACAGTGGGGCTGGAGCTGATGGCAGCTGACACCAGGCGAGAGGTGGAGGAATATTAAAAAAAAAAAAACTCCATTCAACTGTTACTGATTCAGATTTGCTCACACATTCCTTTACTTCATGTTCCATTTAGTAGACCACACGTCTCTAATCCAGTATACTGCATGCTGTGTACTCTGGCTTCAGACAAACAGCCTGACACAAACCTTTGCCTTCCCTCGGTCTCTTCTTGATCCCCAGGTCAAAGGAGCCGTTGGAGGCAGGCTGGTGTGACTTGGGCTTCCGTCCACCTGCACTCAAAACACACACACACGCACGCACACACACACACCAGGTCAAGATCATTCTCAAAGACACAGATGATTTTTTAAGATCAACAGGGGCCTTGTCACACAGCTTGTGTAAGAATTTCAGCATTCAGGTTTCATTTTCCATCACATACTCCCCATCCTGTCTGATAAGTCTATCATATATTTCCCCACTTCACTGACTCATCTCTTGCACTGTCATAGACATATTGTTTCTAACATCTATGTTTCTGACACACCATGACTGATTTTAGAGAAATAAGAAAAGCTGTGTAGCCTCCAGTGCAGCGATACTGACCTCCCCTCTTCTTCTTGGCAGCAGGTTCACATTCAGGAGGAATAGGGAAGGACTCCTCCTCTATGGGTCCACACTCTGTAGACACCTCCACCACTGTCTCCATCATCACATCCTCTGCTGGGGTCAAACAGAACACAGCGTTCACACTGTTCTTCCCACTGGATTATTAAGATGCCTGCAAAATGCCTGGAGTCTTTATTAAGACTGCACTCAACCCAATGTTAAAACAGGGACAAATGCCTGTAACTAGTAACCAGATCCAAATGTAATACGTCTTCAAACAGGCGTATGGTTCTGTCTGTCTGTTCTACCCTCTAGGACTGTTTTGGAAATATTGGTGAAAAGTCATCACTGAACAATCACATAAAAATACTGGAGTAAACATTTCAAATTGCAATTGTTGTAATTCTAATAATTGAATAATAGTTACATAACTATGAGTGTGAGTTGAGACCAAACATTTTGATGAAAGAATGAGTGAGAAGTCTATTACAAGATGGATTTAAGCTGATTGCAGTAAAGATCTGACTTTAGGGGAAGCTCAGGGCTGTGCAGGGGTCTGTCCTGTCCTGAATTCAAGTACAGCTTTGAAGGCCATGATTATAGAATATTCCAATCAAATATTTTTTTTATAGAAAACTACTCAAGTTTACATAAATGTTGTCTTTTCTTTGAGTGGTTTGAAGCCCAGGAGGAAAAGAAACTGCATTATTTAACTCATTCTGTTCACCAAGATAAATTTGTGATTAAACAAAAAAACAAAAACTGTCTGGAAAATAGTAACAGTAATGTAAATCACACTCGTGATATTAATCAGAATCCCCAACATGTTCAGCCCTGCCCCTCCAATGTCCTACGCCTACATGATACTTTCAGCTGTAACATTATACTAGTCTAGAGTATTTTCAAGTTGCCCAATGTCTACAAAGTGTCATTAGAAAGACCTCAGGAATTCTACAATAAATATACACAAGGTTTCTCACAGTCAAAACGTTTTTAGGAAACATAACATTAAACTTGAGGGGAAAAAAGCAAGCATGCTATTTCACACAGCAGATAAAAGATATCTTAAGCAGTGTTTTGTGTGAAATCAAATTACATCCTATCAGAGGTCCACAACAAAGCCTGGACCAGATCTGACTTCATCTAACAACTCCCAGGTCTAGTCTATCAAACAGAGGAGGAAGTAGTGACAGTGTGTTTACCTGTGTTGCGTTCACTGTGCAGTCCTCCAGGAGACTCCATGTGAAGAAGAGCTTCAGCTGCTTCAAAGGTTTTGTCAAAATACACCATGTCATGACCCGACATCTCCACTGAGAAGAGGAGCAGACAGAACTGTCAGCGCACAGATCTCTGCAAACAATGCATGCTCACTGAGGAGACAGTAAGACCAGACCTGTAACATGGAGTAACAACACAAAGATCCTGTCTCTGGTGAGAAAAGGCTGTATTCACAACAGAACAGCACTGCAACCTCAGCTATTTTAAAATGTTGACTTCCTTGTTTGAGGTTTGTAGTGGCAGTCTGTTCCTCCCTTCCTGTTTCCTGTAATCCGGTCTGAACTGTTAGACATCGTTCCTGTCAGCAGAGGGCAGTCTACTGCTGCAAAGAAAGAGCTTCTCTCTAATGAACAGGTACCATGGTGAACCGCACTAAGCTTGTCCACACCTCAGAAAGTCCTGCGGTTTATTTTTAGTCTACCTGGAATTGCATTTAACCTCACTGCACAAACCTAAATGAATGAAGCACAGCTGATATGTGATCTTAGGGCTAATGACATTCAGCAAAACAGACTGCTTAACACTGATCTGGACTAAAAACTGAACAGCAGACAAAACCCTGATGATCAAGTCTATACAAGGTTCTTTTACATGCACCACCACTTACAAAGCCAAAATCGGAAATAATTCAAATCCATCATGAAGTGTTAAATCATCTCATATGGATGAGAAACACAATGAAGCCTCATCTGTACAGTGTCTGCTCAGCATTAGAACTGTGTCAGTGCAAAGCTGGATTTACACTGACACACAGGACAAAACACAAATAGCAACAGGCCTTTCAGTCCCAGTGTGGCATCTCCATCACTGCTGGGGTTGTAATTAATAACTGGAGAGGGAGGAGAAATTAAACGTGCAATCCGAACACAGGTGGAATTACTGAACAATGTTTGTGATATGAAAATCACCCTAACTTACATAGAAAAGTTAGGGTGAATCCCTCACCAACCCCACAGATGGCCTCTTTCAAGACAGCCACAATTACCCATAACTCTCTCCACTATCAGGCATAATAAGGCAAACCTCACACTCAGAGAATTCTGCCTCACCAGTCTCAGCCACCTCAGTCACCACCTCCTGCTCCTCAGCCACGTCCTGCATCAGATATGTCTCGTCATCGTAGACCAGGACCTGGGCCGAGTAGCACTCCTCCACTTGGGCGCTGGGCACCTCCTCCACGATTACAGCTGGACAACCCTCCTCCTGCAGCACCACGCTCTCCTCCTCTTCCACATCTTCCTCCACCTCCTCCCCGCCCTCCATGATCACCGCCTCCACCTCCTGCTGAACCACCTCTTCCTCCTCATCCTCCTCAGCTGGATGCTGCTCACACTGAACACAGGTTGGAGAGATAGGGAAAAAAGGGAGATTATTAGTGAAGCCACTGTGTTCAACAACTGGATGAGGTAATTGTTAATGACATTTGGGTTGTGCGAACCCATTTAGGATCTTGACTTGAAGTTGCTCACTGAATTTTAAAACGTATTCTCTGTTTTCTTATTCTAACTCTCTGTTCCATTGAACTCTGACAGATATTTATGTTTTTGTTTTGCAGTACTACCATATGCCCAGTTTACACTAGGACTGGGAAACATGGATGAAATACTATACAATAATAAGATCTGATTTGTTTCTCTCCAATATTAGTGTGTATCACTATATGGAAAATAACAAACTATCAAACTGGTGTTCAGAGCCATGAAGTGTGCCCCACTATTACACAATACATCAGAAAAAAACTCCAAACACACATTAAAATAGAAAACAAAAACTCCTACAGGTGATTTTGTTGTTGTTTAAGTCAAGTTAACTTGACATTATGAATTTTGAACAAAAAAATTTGGTATAGTTGATCACATCATCATGAGTCCACTGAAAATAAGAACATGTACTGTATGTATTTGGAATACTGAATACCTTTTTTTTCTTTTCATTTTAATGTACCTATGTTGCTGTGATGTTTGGAGCAGATTCAGACATCTAATAAAAACTTTATTAGAGCCTGTCCTGATTAAATATTAAACATTAATGCACAAAACTAGAAATGAAACTTAGTCAGATAAAACCATTTGAATATGTAAACTTAGACTGTGGGAAAATATAACAGGCATTTTTCATTACTTTCAATTATTTCTTCAATGACAAAACAATTACTTCAGTTAATAATTAGCAGATCAGTCAACAAAGAAAGCAACTGTTGGTTGCAGCCCTACACAAAACACAAAATGCTTGCAGAAAAAATGCAGCATTTCTTTAGGAGAAGCTGTGTTGTTGCTGCATTTTGCTTTCTAACCTGTGGATCCTTGAAAGCTTTCCAGGAAGATGCTGGCTGTCACACTGCTGCCCAACTTCATACACACAGTGCTTCCCACTGATTACCTGCTCCCTGTCTAATTAGTCCTGCCACGGTTTCACTATGAACCAAAAACATTTTAACACTTCTCAGTGTTTCCTATATATTGATTTATTTGTCGCAGCCAAAACCAACCATTACATATTGATTTTGTATTGATTTTACCATTTCAAATGGGTGAGATCTTATTTTACTGCAGAGCTGTGCACAGCTCACAGATTCATTTAGACCCTCCTTTCCCTGCACTCCCTCTCCGTCCCTCTCTAACACACTGACAACAGAACCCACCACATCCGTGGGCCATTTTTTTTTCCATCCCTGTCTCTCCACCAGCCCTCTTTGTCTTCCTGTCATTCAGGGTGTGATTATTTATATGACACAACATGAAGAAATGGAGCTGTGTGCTGTTATATACTTGTCACAAAGTATTTGGCAATTAAAATATTTGAACTGGAACAGGTTATACACTATTATTTCTATACAGGCTTACCTGCTGGGGCTCCTCCACCACAGTGACATACTCCACTATGTTCCCTCCACCGTCTGACACTACCACAGAGGTCATCACTCATTCCTACCAAAATAAAAGCACAGCGGTTCAGTGTGATTTTATAATCTCATTTATATACAAGTTTGGAGTGTGTTTGTGTGTGTATTAGTGAACGTGTGCAGCGGCTGGGGTCATGTGAAAGCCCCATGGGAGCCTGCTCTCCTCATGACTTAGTCCCTGTAATGTTGTGATCTGTGTTGTGAGGAAACCACGTCAGCTTCCAGACAAAAAAATCTGCTTGTAACTTCAGTCTTAAGCTAAATTCAGCTTAAAAGTGATCTAACAACAGGCATTTCATTTCAATAACACTGTCACTAAATGTACTGAGAGTGCAACTTATTGGTCACAGGCCTTCGTCAAGCATTAAATTCACAGTAAAAAACAATAACATGTTCATCCTGGAGCCATAAACTGCAACAACAGGAAGAAGGGTTCACATCTCAAACATCTGAGACAATAATACCATTAATAACTGCTTAAAACAATAATAATGATAAGTGTCTCACGTATAAAGGTGTTGTTGTTTCATCTTATGAATTTGATAAATGATGGTCTATAATAGAAGTGTTGGTTTTTTCTTTAACTTTTAACAGTATGTGGAAACTCAAAACACACGTTTGCATGACGGCAAATTTTCCTACACTCTTGTCTACATGCATTTAATTTAATATTTCATTAACATTAAATCTTATGAAGCTGCTTCACACTGCTCACAACTGCCTTCTGTGATATACTATTATGGGTTAAGACTGAGCATAATAGCCAGTTCATAAAGCCTGAACTCAAAAGACTTTGATATGAACTACTGATTAAGGTATGTGTGCAAAGTTAAGCAATGGCTCAGAGGCTTGGTATCATATCATCATGTACTTACACAGGAAACTCAAAGGCTGAAAGTACAACTTAACTGACACTTTGGAAGGGCTTCTTCTCACGGTCCATCATTTACCATAAACAAGGCAAGTGTCCTGAATACAAGCAGCTCAGGATGCAAAGGAGAAAAGCATACCGCTGGCTAAATGCCAGCACAACTAAAAATGGGAAGAGTGACTGAAAATACTGGCAGTGTCCATAATGTTAAACACGGCTGGTTTGTTTGCTGTGTTACAGATATTTGTAATTCAGTTTGTCATATTCAGAATGAAGATTTCAAATATCCACAATGTCATTCTTCCTAGGACATTCATGTGCACTGGGCTTTGAATTTCAGATATCCACAATTAAATGTTTGATATCCTGAATGCAACAGAGTTCTTAAAAGGAGATTCTCTCATCTCAGATGTCTACAAGATATCTGCAGATTATCTACTTTTAAGGATTTTTAGGTAAAGTGAATTTTGACTCAGAGAAATAAAGCCTGAAATACAATTTCTACTTGTAAGAAAGTCACTGTAGATATCTCCATTGTCATTCTGGCGAATAAGAATATAACTCTGACCAAGAGAAACGCTGTTATGGACATGTAAAGTATAACTGTGAATGGTCAATGAAATTATTTGATGTTAAAACAGCGTTGTATCTACCCATCAACATCTATTCACAATACATATGTATATATCTGCAGCTGCATGGTTTCTAGTTATAATTCTAATTGTAGATATCTGAAATTGCTTTATATAAATATTCATTCTGAATATCAAAAATGTGAAATTCAAAGCCCAATAAATATGAATGACAAAAGTGTTGTCATTTGTCCAAGGAAGAATGGCGTTGTGGATATCTTAAATGTTCTGTGTGACTAGGAAGAACTGGATTACAGATATCTGCATTATATATCCAGTCTGACTATTAGAGGTTAAAATGGCCACTTCTACTTCTGAAGGATTTTTAGATATCTTAATGTTAGTTTTGAAGAGTACAACAAAAGTTGTAGACATTTTGAAACACAATTTTACTAATAAGAAGGTTATTGTGTATATTTGTTAATTACCATTCATACTCGTGAAAACACAATTTTGAACACGAGAAATGCTGTTATGAATATCTAAAATGTCAATACAGACAGGAGGGAGGTTCAAATCCATGTTAAAACGCTTTCCCATATGATGACAGGCACTGACCCTTCTCCTCACACAATGTTTACTTTCTGAACGTCTATGCTCACTGAGTCTGCAGCTCCAAACTCGCCAGCTAACTAGTTTTAGCTAATGCTTCTGCTACTTGCTTAACAAGACGTAATCGACTTAGCTACTACATTAGGTACTTTGTTAAGTAACGTGGCATATTCAATACGATAAAAATAAATGAACACTGCCTTCTCCTTTAAAGGAGAGATCCCCCACAATCCAGCAACTTGGCCATGGCCATCATTAAGGTTAGTTATTGAGCTCAGTTAGCAGATAGCTAGCGAACATATACACCGTATTTTACGAAGGAGTACACTATGACTAACTAACAGAGCAAATTACGGTGTCTTTATTGGAAGCTGTGGTCAATTGGAGCCCGCTGATATGTTAATGAAACGAGTTTCCTCCCCTTACCTTGTTTTGCTTTTGCTAGCGAAAAGTAAGCTCCACGGCTAGCTCTAGCACTGGGCCTAGTGTTAGCTAATGTTAGCCAAGTTGACGATGCCAAAACGCTTACTTCGCTCGCAAAAACGAGTTTGCAAGTCCTCCGTCCCTCTGGAATCACTTTGCAGACACCTATAGGTATCCTGCACTGAAATCTAAACGGTGAACGCGGATACAAGCCCCGAAGTTGTGTTTTGATTACTGCTAGTTTCTTGCTATCCTGTAGCTTTCCGGCGCGCCGCCTCTTCGCTACAAACGATCCAGTGGGTCAATGCACAGACCGCCGTGACGTCACCAGGACAAACCCCATAAACAATAAGCAACCTCGTATGTACTCTCTGCCCAGATGTAAGCTTGTAACTGCTCTCCTGGCTCTAAAGCACACCTCTATTCTCTTTTTTTGGTCATTACACAAACATCAACAGCCATACCAATAAACAGATATACAAAGTAATTTCATATCAGTATGATTACTGTGATTATTAAGGGACAGGTTCACAGATTTTCAAGTCTGTCCTAGAACAAGAGTCAGGGTCCCAGATGAACGCTGAAACAGTTTTTGCTTGGTGTAATCATTCCTCCTGTTCATACTGACCACTAAGAGATCCCCCTCTAATGCACTTCCAATCCCAAAGACTGAACATGGAATAAAATCCATACAAAGCACTCCATCTTAATGTGGGGTCTTATGTCAAGATCAGTTTTTAACCACTCTTTCAACTTACTTACTTACTTATTAAGGTGCACATTCCTAAATTAATGTTTTACATCAAACTACCTCAAAGCAAACCTGGTCAAATGTAGTAGAAACAGTGAATGTGATGCACAGAGTGGAACAGCAGCTTTGCTGTCATATTACTTTTGATTGCAGGTTTGAAATTAACATTTCACACAAAAGACACAAATCTGAATTTAATATGAAACTGTCAAAGCTCAGAGGATGATGCATGCCCAGTGTCCAACTGTGATGAAATCAAATCGGCTTTTCAGTTCAATTCAGAATTATTTATAGAGGTCCAAATCATAACTTACATTACTTTACAAAGGACAGCCAAGACCTAATATAGGGAAAACCCAACAGTTCCCACCGTGAGCGAGCACTTGGCAACAGTGGGGAGAAAAAACTCCTTTTAATCTTTTTAATCCCTTTTCATTTAGAATATTGAAGGTTTGTTTGTACAGGGAGTAGTATAATACAGGGAGAGTCTTGTCTCCAGTTTCTCCAGCTTCCTCCCAGCATGTAACACAGCAGAACATGTGGGAAAGTATCATAGCACCCAGAAATACAGTATCTTGGCTGCATTCACAGAGAGATAGTTTCTAATTTGTGTAAAATTCCACAAGTTGTATTTAATGGTTTTTATCATTTTTATGTGACATTTCCAAAAATTAAGATTTGGTAAATGACTACACCAAGATATATAAGTTCATTAGCTACACTAACTGAGCACTTTATCAGGAACACCACACTAACACTGGCTCCTTCCTCCCTTTGCTCTAATAGATTCACCAAAAGTTGGAAACCTTCCTCTGAGATTCTGCTCCATGTTCACATGATTCATCATTCAAGCTGCCAGTCTCCTGTTCTGCCACATCCCAAAGGAGTTCTACTGG
>JBBMJY010000002.1:827777-841522 GCA_037833715.1 Toxotes lorentzi | reverse complement strand
AGCAGCAGCAGCAGCAGCAGCAGCAGCAGCAGCAGCAGCAGCAGCAGCAGCAGCAGCAGCAGCAGCAGCAGCAGCTCCTTGTGTTTCAGTGCTAGAGTATTAATCTTTCAAAAGGAGGGAAAGAAAAGTGAAATCAAATCACAACAAATGTCTGCCTCACTCAGTGTTAGAGGATTGGTTGTTTTGGTGACTTAGTAATTGTCATAGCATCAAGAAGAGGTTTGCAGTGTCAGGAAGACTGAAAGCATGAGGAAAACTGAGGTAGTAAAACTGCTACTGTACAAATACTCTATCAGCTGCAGCAAGTGTTTCAAGCTGTTCTTTTTCACAGCAGCAGAAGCAGAAAGACGACCTGAAGTCAAGCATGCTGGTGACTGAAAACACCCCTCGCTTGAAGAGATAACACTGTAGGTTCACATCACAAGGGGCTGGGCAGTGATGGGGTTAACAGGATGTGGTGTGGGCATTAAGGGAATCCACTGGAGTGTTTTCAGACAGTAAACTGAAACAGTAAGAAATAAGGGACTGAATGGCTCAGCTTTGTCTGTAAACAGACTTCAATTCACAGAAGTTTCAAGAACAGTTATTGAAGCTACAAAAAAAAAACAAAAAAAACGATTGACCACAGAGCTGCTGAACTGGTGAGTGGACTCATCAGGATATATAGAGTCAAGACATGGAAGTCATTGTGGAGTGTAACAGTAACCGTTTCTAATGCAGTGGGGCGATGGTTCCATGAAGCAGCCATTGATCTAAACACTGCATATAATGTGTGTCTTCACAGTGAAACTATATATTAGTCCCTTGTGTTTCAGGGTGAAAGGAGGAAGGGAAAGTGTTGGTGAAAGGCACATCCTCTTCTATCGCAGGACACGACGTCATCATTCAGGAGCTGTTTACTGTGATGGAGGACAGGAAAACAAAAGTCAATAGTACTGTACTATGTGTGTGTGTGTGTGTGTGTGTGTATATATATATATATATATATATACACACACACACACACACATATATTTATATGAAAAGATCCCGGATTTGTTTTCTACATTCCTGGACTGTATTTGAACCTGAAGTGTAGCAATGTGGACGTGAATGCTGGGAATGTTAAATCTGAATCACAGGTACATGTGTAGTACCTTGTGAACCTACTCTACCATGGTAGCAACAAAGGCTCAGTACCTTAGTTGGAACTACTGCATTTGCATCCTAAGAAGACGTCGCCTACCCTGAGTGAAAAAAAATGTAAAGATTCTTGTTAGACTGATTTTTTTTTTCCAGACTAGAGGGGGGTGGAGGGAGAGGGTGAGGGGTTATTACAAATCTAGTTATGCTGATGCATCCTGAGAATAAAAACTGGTCACTTCAACTCTTTGTTACACTATACAACTAAAGCTGGAACATGTAAGCATTGCATTCTTGTCATCTACGTACTGATCAACATCATGACTTGGATTCTTCAATCAGACTCAGTGATCAGTTCAATAACAAAGTTACGTGTTACCTCAGAAGCAGGGGCATCATCTTCATCTGGAATGACTCTACCAGTCACTGGCCCCACTCCCAGAACCTTAGGCCTCTTTTCTGCTTTAGGTGTTCCTTCCAGAACAACAACAATGTACTCTTTCTTTAGATCTTCTGCCAGGGTCTCCACAGGGGCTGCAGCTGCTTCTTCCACAGCTGTGGTGGTGACTGGTTCTTCAGCTAGAGCCGTGGCAACATCAGGTTCTACTGAAGCCAGTGTCACTGGTGTACGCTCCACTGGTGCAGGGGCCTCTTCAACCACCAGTGCATCCTCCACCGGTGCAGGGGCCTCCTCAACCACCACTGCAACCTCCATCAGTGTAGGTGCCTCTTCGACCACTGGTGCAACTTCCACCGGTGCAGGTGCCTTATCTACCACTGGTGCAACCTCCACCAGAGCAGGGGCCTCCTCAACCACCACTGCAACCTCCATCAGCACAGGGGCCTCCTCAACCACCACTGCAACCTCCACCGGTGCAGGGGCCTCTTCGACCACTGGTACAGCCTCCACAAGTGCAGGGGCCTCCTCAACCACTGGTGCAACCTCTATTGGTGCAGGGGCCTCTTCAACCTCCAATGCAGGTTCCACTGGTACCGAAGCCTCTTCAACCACCGGTGCAGCCTCCACTGCTGCGGGGGCCTCTTCAACCTCCAATGCAGATTCCACTGGTGCAGGGGCCTCTTCAACTACTGGTGCAGCCTCCACTGATGCGGGGGCCCCTTCAACCTCCAAAGCAGATTCCACTGGTGCAGGGGCCTCTTCAACTACTGGTGCAGCCTCCACTGGTGCGGGGGCCTCTTCAACCTCCAATGCAGATTCCACTGGTGCAGGGGCCTCTTCAACCACCTGTACAACCTCCACTGGTGCAGGGGCCTCTTCAACCTCCAATGCAGATTCCACTGGTGCAGGGGCCTCTTCAACTACTGGTGTAACCTCCACTGGTACAGGGGCCTCTTCAACCACTGGTGCAGGGACCTCTTCAACTACTGGTGCAGCCTCTTCAACCACCGGTGAAACCTCCATTGGTTCGGGGGCCTCTGCAATCTCTGGTGCAGCCTCCACTGGTGCGGGGGCCTCTTCAACTACCAGTGCAGGGGCCTCCTCTGCTGGTGAGGGAGATTCTTCTGTAGCTGCAGGGGCCTCTTCTGTGGATTCAGATTCTACTGTTACAGGAGCCACTTCTGATGGCTTAGTAGCCTCCTCAACTGGAGCAATTTCTTCAACAGGACTTGCTTCTACTGGTACTGGGGGCTCTTCCATGGGTGCCAACTCTTCTATCTTCGGTACCTCTAGAGTAGAGGCAGCTGCCAGCAGCACTGCAACACAAAATCCAGCCATCCAAACATCACTGATGCTCAGGTTATATTTTCCCACATTTAGCTTACACAACTTCAGGTGGTTAGCCACAAAAAGGCAACAAAAATGTTGGGCATTAGTGCAACCCTTTCAGTGATAGAGGATTTAGTACCAATCTGTGAGGGGGACGGTGCTTACATGCAGATGCAAGGTCAAGCCACAGAAGTGAAACAAGTGGATGAGAAACAAAAGTGTTTCAAGAAAGCTGTGTTAGTCAGCACCACAAAGGAAGAGTACGGTCATACAGGTATGGGGAAATTATCAAGCTTCCAACATAAAGAGCAAACAGACAAAAGCTAAATAACAGCACATCTATTACCAAGGTCCTTTCAGGTGGTGTTTGGATACTCTTTGAAAATGAATAAACAGATCTGAAAGTAATCTCAACCTACAACTAATCTTAAAGTGTGTCCAGTACATCTATTTGTTTATTTAATGTTAACACAACATTTTTATGAAGATCTATTAAATTTCATTATTAAAGATATGTTGTCAAGTTAAAGCATGTAGTAATGATCTACTTTGGGCATTTTAAAGTTGAAAGGAAAAAAAAATGTCACTCGTCAGTGCTCCCTGCTGGACAAACTATGCAATGACCACAGTTTCTAGAGTATGTCACACTTATAGCTTTTCAGCACTGCGATTTCTAGTTATTTATTGGCCAAAATTGATCTTTCTGTTCAAGCAAAGTGCCAGTTACCCCAGCATGCTGCCACAGTACCTTGATGGATACAGACATCAGTGCATGCAGAAAGTAGTGAGAAGGAAATGCAGTGGAGAACCACATTAAAACCTCACAGCAAGACTGTGTTAACTAATGACTTACAAATGGGTGTGATTGAGATGGCAAAGCAAATCATTTGTGTTACATGTACAAAATAAACTGTTAAAGTGGAATGAAAAGCAAGAAATGTCCGCACTTTCTCACTGACTTACTATGAGTAAAAAGACCAAGTCAGACAAATTAAAGACCGCAGTAAATCTTTCCGGTTTGATAAAAGCTTTATTGTATGCCTCGAATTCCTGTAAACTCTTCACAGTGCTCATTATCCAGTTATAAGTAAAATAAAAATATGATCACATATGGTTTGAATCACTCCTTAACCTTATGAGTTTAACCCGTTTTTTTGTGTTTTGTTGTTTTTTTTTTAGCAGTTTCTCTGACCTTAATATTTTCTCTGACAGTTTCACACTACACTTGTGAAAAAAACAAAAAAAAAACCCAAAACACACTGCATCAATAACAGAGTTTGTACACAACCATCTCATTTAGCATTCTACCTGCTCTGTGACACCTAGCAAAGTGGTACAACATTACAGAGGCTTTTATCAAAGAAATACAGGGTTTCTCATATAATTGCATTAGGAACTTCATAACAAAAAGATAATTGCCATATCACATTAGAGGGGTGTTCCTGTTTGTTATTTAGCTGTATGTGGTTGGTTTAACCTGATATAAGGCTTGTGATAGTTTCAGAGGAACAAGCAGCGTTTTAATGGAGTTACCTGAGAAAGATCAGGGCCAAGATGCATGAATAGTTGTATTCACAGAGTGATCACATTTATTTCACCCATAACTGCAAATGAGCGTCGCATAAAGACCTCACTGCCACTTTGGAAATGTGTTACTGTGGTGTGCGGCCATAAATCACGGGAGCTGCTGAGAAGATGGCTTCAATGGTTTTCAGCATCTCTAGGTCACATAAGAACTAGAACAAATATAGACATCATACACAGTGATCTGCGCTGCACACCAGAAAAATCTCAAGGCATCCTTCCATGCTGCCCTTTTTACCCACTCCAATAAATATAAGAGGGAAATATACACGTTCAGGAAGACAAGAGAGAACGTTCATTAAGAGGTGAACCCAGGCACCTGAGGAGAAGCAGCTAACCTCTAGTGGTTCTAAAGCCTGTGACTGTAAGTTACCAGTTCTACTGTTCCCGGTGTTGTGAGAGGAAGAAGATCTGCTGTCAGGGGCTCTTTAATTAAGGTGCTTTAGAGATAGTCAAGTGTGTGTCTGGTAGTGTGTGTGTGTCTCTCCCTGTAGTGAATGTGCAGAACCTCAGGCCTCAGAGGCAGCTGCCTCCTCCTCAGATGAGGAAGTCGTACCGTTGCTTTCGGGTTCCTCCGCAGCGACGGCAGCTGGCTCAGCGGCGGCTTGGGCGGCCTCCTCAACAGTTTCGGCCACTTGGGCTATATCTTCTGCGACGCTCTCGACTTCCTGCGCAGCCTCAGCCACACCCTCCGCCACCTCTGCAACGACTTCAGCAGCCTCAGCGACAACTTCAGTGACTTCCTCTACAGCGGCCTCTGCCTCGCTGTCAGCAGCTACAGCAGCGTCCTCTGCAGCAGCAGCAGCCTCCTCCTCCACAACCTCAGCCTCTCCACTGGCAGCCTCATCTGCTGCCTCTTCCTCCTCACCTGGAACACAAGGACCAGAAGGAGGAGGGTATTAGGAACAGCACTGGCTTGAGTCACAGACCTAACACATTCAGTCACTACAGGGAGCAGCCAGTCTTGATGATCATTCTAAAGCCCTGCAACAAGCCACCCTGAGGAGCATTAATCACTGGTGCGGACTCATGCAGTTTGAAACGCTGCATGGAAAAAGATAAACGAAATGAAATGTCACTTTTCAAATATGAGTTATCTTGATTAATATCTAAAAAGCAGCATTATACAAGATCATGAATATATGATTAGTGGCTGAGTTTCCATCCAAGGTGTGTTAAACTACATGGCAGAAGAAAATTATTTCATCTTACTGCATAAAAAAATTCAGTGTACTAACCTACAACTGCACACAGGTCACTTGTTTTGGTCCTTAGATCACATAGTGAAGACCAAAATGTAGTTAATACAAAGACCTTTCTGATGTAACTGTTTAAAATTCACAGTCTAAGTGCAAATTTGTGAAATGCACTGTCAATCAAATCATGTGTCCATATGACAAGCAGATGGACAGTTGGATGGAAGAATAGCTGCCAACTGCCAATTCTGTTTTCCAGTTTTTGTTTTTTTTTTTCTCCTCTTGGCATGCCCATCCAAACTTTACCACTACCTCATCTGAAAATAGGCGACACATTCACCACAAAAACGGCATGCAAACTGAAAGACAGGGAGGAGCACAACAAAGACGGGAGGGAGGGGAGGGGGAAAAGGGAGGACAAGGAGAGGAGTGCGGGTGCAGGGTAGAGGGGGTGAAGTTGAATCTTGGTTCTTACCATCCAATTTACAAGCTATGACTTATCTGGAGCTCTGAAAGTGAGTCTGACAGTGAGACAGACACTGAAACAGGATCGGTTGTGCATCTATAATCTTTAACAGAGATCCTGCAACCATTTGTTCCACATTAAACCATTAACAAAAAAAATACACCGCGCTATGGGAGACCGGCCCAGGAACCAGCTTTGACTCTGGAGCTCAACAGCTGAGCACTGACTGCTGTGAGTGATAACAGCTTTGGAAGCTGGAGGGTCCTTAGGATAAATTACTTTGAATGTGTCTGTAGTGTTACAATTTCACTGTAAATGTAGAAAACACAAATCTGTTCATCTGTTAGCAATCTTCACTTCTATCTTAGACATATATATACACACACATCACAGATCACAACATTAATATGCATGTTCATTTTGGTTAATGCTAATGGAATACTATCACTCACAACAGTGCGTGCTAATGTGTTAGCTGCTCAACAGCCAAGTGATCAACTGGAAAAAGTCCCACAAAAGCAATATAATTTTTTTTTCCACATTCCAAACCACAGGTGTTAACAATGATGCAGTCCATTAACAAAAGAAAAATCTGCCATAATACGTTTGTGGATTCCTCTGTTAAGTCCCATTTATTTTCTTCACACATTTACACAATATCATTTAGCATCACAGGGGAAAAAAATCAACGAAGAAAGAGCGCAGAATCAATATCCTTCACTGTAATGTCCAGAGGTTTTAGGCCGAGAAGAGAGGACTCTTTCTTTCTTAGCAGTACAGGAGGAGAAGAAAGGAGGAGAGAGGGATTTTGTTTTCTTGTTCAGATCCAAAGAGTCCAGTTCTAGGATGAATATCCATGCGGCCACAGAGGACCTTAGCTTTACCATTACTCTGAAAAGAGTAAAGACACAAAGAGTTAGAGAAATGAGAAGAGGAAATTTTGGATTTTTAAATCCAAGTTCAATTTACACGTCACCGTTAATCTAAAATTCAGCCACTGAGGATGTGCATGTGAATTTGTGAAAAATGGCTGCTAGCAACATGCACTGGATGTCAATGGCAAGTGCTCTATGAGAAGAAGCCCTTCAGGACAGTTCATGGCTTCCATGTACGCACACTGTAGGTCTGATGTCTTGTTGTCAGGAGATCGTCCTCATGATTTCTAGAGTGCATGTGTGGAAGGTGCCTGTGTACTTCTACCATCGACTGCAGTATGAACAGAGGTGTGTCTATTTGTCCGAGCGAGTGGAAACCACAAACTGGCCTTCAGATATTAGGCAAGTATGACAAAGTCACCAGACTGTCTCACTTGGAGCACAGAGGCCTTCAAGTGACTTAAACTTGGAAGAAAATGAAAGACTTAGTTTCATTGAAAGTCAAAGAACTAATCTATTTCTTATAACAAGAGGTATGACGAGCACAAAGGAGAGTGACAGGGAGAGAAAAGAGGGATTGATTGGTATCACAGCAGGTTCACAGGACTGGTTCAGTAACCAAGAGTTTTGGTCTGCGGACTAAAACTAGGAGAGGAGTGGTTCAGGTCACACAGAAGGGCAGGTTTGTCTAAACTGGATTGTCCAAGTATAATCAATCTCAATGATGAACAGGATATGATGTATGTATACACAAGTTCCTAAACTAGCACTGCTACGACTACAGAGGAGAAGGATGAGCTGTAACTATGGAAGTGTACCTAAAGCCAAAGCTTAGCCAGCCAAACAGGATTAGGAAGCATCAAATGATTTATAGTGTCCTGTCAATTTAGTAATTCAGAGGCAAACATCTGCACAATGTAAATATGTCATTGTTAAACCTCTCCATTTGATTTTATCATAGCACCCAACATCGACAAATCCCCAAATAAACTCCACACTCACAGCTGATGTTTTGAAGCTCAAGACAATTCAGGTTTTTCTCCTTTTCAGTTTTTTTCTTTTCTACTTTTTTCTAATGACCTTGCTTCGGCCTGTTCTTTTGTTATGTTGTTCACAGTATTTGCATTACAAGCTGATCTGACGTAATGGTTTTTGGTTTGACAAACCACTCCATCATTGCATAGATACAAAATACTGAAAACAAATACAAACCATTCAGTTGGTGTCGCACACTATTTGACGAGCCTGCTGCATCAGATGCACTGATGGAAATGGAACTTTACTTAATAAAATGAAAGGGGAGCTTCTGCTTAATTTCACAATTACAATGTAGATGTATTATGTAGAAGGGAAGCACATTAGAATCCTGTATCATTAATGCTCCCTACTGACACTGAACAGCTCTCTACCCTCACCAAGACTGAGGAGAGACAGATCCCTTACCCCTTCTACTCTTTTCATCAAAAACACTCCCCTCTTAATCAACAGACCTCGACACAAGCCAGAGACACTTGCTACCAGTGTCCAGGGCTACATACACGGCTAAAACGTTTTGTCATAAACCCTTGTTTTTCTTGTATACCTGTGGATTTCTTCTTTATGAATTTTCAGTCTGATATTCACTTTCATATGTTTGCCTGAGCATGCCGACAAACGTGTGTTAAACCACCAGCTTTAAGCCTGATGAAGCAACGCTCTTTGCCTCCCAATCATTCCACATCAGGGAGGATTGTGTACTTGCAAGTGTAGTTTTTTTTTTCTTCTTCCCACTGCTGGCTGTCAAATATTGGAACTATGGCTGATGAAAACATATAGTGATTAGTGTGATCATGAATTCTCACTGCAACTAATTTTAGAATCAGATAGCAAAGTTATTAGAGGAACAGACACGCCCATGCTGTCACTTCCTTGAACCCACGTAAGAGTTTCAGTGAGCATTCAGAGAGTTCAGGCAGTGGTGAATGAATGAATGAAAGCAAAAAATAAATAAATAAAAGGATGACATAACTTACCCTCATCATCTTTGCCTGCAAGCAAACACAAACAACAGTGTCAGTTTCACACAGAGTGAGGAAAAAGCCACAGTAAGTTAGAACCAACATGGTCAACCAACATTAGAAAGTAATAATGAAATGTATGTGTGGTTTATTATTAATGAATTTATGGTCTTCAGATTGCTAAAAATACATTCTGTATTTATTATAACTAGGGATGGGGCCGACCCGATCCAGTATCGGTATCCGAACAAAACTTAGGTCTGTGGAACGAATATCTTTTAATGCTCAGCTCTACATGTGATTTTGTTTCTGTATAAGATGGAAACTGCTTTCAATGGGTCATCTTGATAACAGCAGTGAGCGTGGCTCTGTATACACCAAATAGTTTACAGTGGATTTATCTCCTTTCATACTTTAGTGATTGTACACAGTGATTGCGCTGCTGATGATATCAGTCTAGTGTCAGCTGATGTATTTGCTCCATTCACACTTATCAAAAAGGATCAAGTAAACTATCCATCTACAACAGAAAACAGGCAGTTAAGAGTGAGTCAGAACAAATAAACAGCTAACTATCAGCAACCACACACACCAATACATTATTCAAACGGAATACACACACTGGTGTGTGCTGGACCAGAGGACATGGGTTTGTGTTAGAGAGGAAGGGGATTTACAACACATAAAGCCTGATGGAGCCTTCTGACAGAGCCAGTCCATAGACTGGTGTGTTGATCCAAGCCATCTTACTTTGACTAAAACTCACATAACTTACTTAGTTCTTAAATGAGCCATTTTGTTTTTTTTGCATACTACTCCCTCCAAGGTTATGAATGACATGAAATGAACTTTCACAATTTATTCAGCAGCAGTTTTCTTTCCAGTGTAATTCAATGTCAAATTGAATTAGGACTGCAGCTAACAATTATTAATTAAATTAAATGATGAATCTGTTGATTACTACTGTGTTTAACAGATTAATCGTTTGGTCTATAAAATGTTAGAAAAATGCCCATCACAGTTCTAGTTGTTCTAGTCCTGGGACTGTGCTGGTTGGCCACCAAAACATAGGTTTAGATTACTGCTACAGATATTTGTCAATCTGCATCAGCCAACCCTCTTCTCAATCAGGGTTGGAAACAGGCCGTGGGTTGGTTTTGGTGAACTGGCATCGCTACCAGAAATGGAAATGAATTAAATGACACCAATGTTTTAGTGTCACCAAACAGACTCATTATCAAAGAGAGAGAGAAAAACAGTGCACACTTATGTGATGAACAGGAGCAGTGTGCAGATGGACAGCTGTCTGAAAGTAGACTGAGACAACAGTGTGGCCACTACCAACAGGCTCAGTCTCTGCAGTCTCAAGTGTTGGGTCAGTGACGTTCCCTGAATGCTGCAATAAGCAGCAGATAATCTCGGACTGTCCCCACAATCCTTTGCTTTAGTTGATCTTGATCGTTTTTTTCCCCCTCAGTGCAGAAGAGAAGCCCAACACAAAGCACTGACTAAATGAGAGCATGTAAAAAAAACAAACCAGAAACTACATTTTTTTAACCTTTAAAGGATTTAAATGATGTCCTCAGTGAATCACTGTGTCCATAGCTTCATGTTCACCCTTTCACATATTCCATTTACCGCTAGATCAGATGTCAGCTATCAGGATAGAGCACTGCTCTGTGGGTCCATGAACACAGGTGCACTGAGGACCCCAGAGCAGATCTCCCTGCTACTGCTTTATTCTAGCTACGACTGGATTACCAGCTGGGCAAAGAAGGCAGTTGTCCAGGGGTTCCTGTCCCTGAGGAAATAACAAAACTACACTCTGTAGTGCAGGTCAACAGGGGCCCCACAGCAAACCATTTCCCAGAGGCCCCATAACAGGTTAACCCTGCAGAAGTCATGGCCAAGGTTGGCTAAAGTTAAAAACAAGCCTGCAACCTGAATCTTCTGAATACTGCTGTTTGGTTATATAAAAGAAAAATAAAACTGGTTAGGATTATTTTGCTCATGCTTTCATAATTTACAAATCAGTGGAAAGGATCTGGTTTCTTACCACCACAAGTTTTATGGTTCAGCAGATGGAAAATGTGAGTAGCAGTGGAGGAATACTTACTCTTAGGTGGCCATGGTTTAGGTACCCACTCTGTCTTGGGTCTGGCCCTGATTTCTGCAATACGCTCATTGTACCTGGCGCCGTCTGTGGTCAAAGTGACGTATGCCTGTGCAGAGAGGAAACAGTCTGAGTCAGATGTTTCTGCTCATCTCTCATTACTGAAATGTTTCAAACTTCAGACTTTTAACAAGATCAGTTCATTTGCCAGCCTTGGGTAGTTTAACTTTTCGCTGAGGGCATATTATCCTAGTCGACAGTATTTAGTGTGCGTTAGTATCAAAGGCGTTGAAGCTAAAATGAACTGGTAGAAACAATTCAACTTACGTATGACACAGCACTGACAAAGGCTCCACCGCACAGCAAGGCGTAGACAATGTTCTCACCAGAACCGCCTGGAACCGACGACATCTGCCGCCGCTGCACAACTGGAACAAGTCACATTTTAAATCATTCTCAAACATAAGATCGTACTTGACAGACATTTTATAATGTGTTCTCACTTTGACCTCCAAAAGTAGGCCAGAACCCTCATGGCTTTGAAAAGAACCTACATGACAACAACAGAAAGAAAGTGCTGCACTAGCCCATAAAGCTTCAGCTCTCACAGTGTGAAAGCGATTTGTGAGAGAGCATCCTAATGCATGCCACTGCCTCAGGATGCCTCCCACTCTGATTGGATTTAACTTAATAGATTTAGATCGCCAAAAATATGCCTGTCCACACTTGTTTGATGCCTGTAAGTTGATGCTCCCCTCTCACCTTGCTACGGTTCAGTTGGTTTTGACTTGTTATTCGAACTGTTTGAAATATGTATTGGAAGAAGGTTTAAATACCAAAGTAAGGTTTGGCCAATATAAGGCTGAGATTTCAGGTGATAAAGTGAAATCTCATTACCTCCCCTGCCCATTGCTGGGGAGGTAATGAAGCTGTTTCGATCAGAAAAAAAGAAATTACAGGTGTGTTTCACACATCTAAACTTGGAAAGCGATCAAATTTGACCAACACGCAAACAGAGGGTTGACCCACTTGACAACTGTTAACATTTTTTTTTTGTCAAAAACAGGACCGAACCTGATAAATAGCTGCCACACGGCGGTTTGCTGGAGCCACTTGGACAGACTGGGTCATTCAATGTTAAAGTAGCAGAACCCAAACGATAACCCGGACCAGCACAGGTGCTGATGGGAACGGACGGGTTTGACTTCATGCTAACACCGAGCTGTCCACAGTTGTGTAACGTTAGCAGACAAGAAGACAGCAGCTGCTGCCACCGACCGGCTCGCGGCGCAAGCTTACTACAACTGCAGAGGTACAGCTCGTGTCTCTGCTCTCGCTTTAGACCACTGTCACACGCGAACACCACGTGACTGACAGCGGCAACCATGTTTCCACGCTACCTACAGACCGATGAAGGTCACATACAAATGTACACGCAATACATTAACTGTTTAAGTCAACCAGGACATTGAAGTGACCGCAGTGTCACAAAGCAGAAACCGCATGTTACCTTTACTGGTAGTTTTAATGGTTTGGTCCCAGTTACACTGCTTTAAAGTCCAACACATTTCATTTATGGAAATATTGCAGGCAAACAGAGAGTTATGGGTTTAATCTGGCAGACTGCTGCTCTGTCTATTATTCTGACAGAGGATATTACAAGAGTGTGTTTAGTGTCATTATGAAATACTACTAATAAGGGTTCGAACTACGCCCATTTCTCAGAGAAGAAACCTGTGTGTACGGTCAGAAAAAAAAATCACACAACTTAAACATTAGGGCCAAAAAAATATGCCACAAAAACCTTTCAGTCGAAATTCGACCAAAAATCCACCTTGTCCTTCGTATACCATGGACAGACATTACTCTTGTCTATTTCAGGCCTCGTGTGACATTTATTCACACGAGGACAAAGTGTACCAGTCCATCGTTTCCAGCTCAGAGGGGACAGACGGCAGAGAGCAAAGACAGCACGTTACATTCAAGCACAGAGCTAACACACGAATGAATCGGTTCATGTTTGTGTTGCGTTTTTTTTTTTTTAAAGCCTTTTCGCTGGCTAACGACAACTCACCGTCCCGGGGCAACCTGCAGGCTGCTCTCCGTGCCAAAGGCCCACATCTTTGCCAGGCCGCTCTGCAGGAAAACATAGCTGCTCTCTGAGGGCTACGGTGGGTATGCTGCAGCTTCAGCAAGCGCTGGATGAATGGCTGGTCCACTCCGGTCAGAGTCGCGTGCGAGGAGGCGGAGGACAGACCCGCGAGCTCTTGCGCAATATATGTTGTGCGGCCGGGTTTGTATGAGGGGTGGTTGATGCCACGAGAAGGAAGATGACATGTATGAGGAGTGGTTAACACACCGTAAGAGAGAGGTAAAATAAATAAGGATAATGTTTAATACCACAGAGACACAGGAGGATATTTTTAGAAGGCTGATTCCTTTCAGGAAAGGACACTGACATAAATAGATTATTTTCTTAAAGGCAGATGGGAACAAGCACTGATAACTGCACTGATTTTACTAGATTTGAACTCTAGCACTGTATGTGTGTGTATATATATATATAATGTGAGAGATGTGTGGACAGGAATGAAGAACATCACGGGGATGAAAGGGAAAGACAGGCAGACGTCAGGGAGCCTGGATAGAGCAAACCAGTTTAA
>JBBMJY010000002.1:789551-827677 GCA_037833715.1 Toxotes lorentzi | reverse complement strand
TCTATCTATCTATCTATCTATCTATCTATCTATCTATCTATCTATCTATCTATCTATCTATCTATCTATCTATGTTGATATATACACACACGGTATAATGGTAAATGTTGCTGATCTGGGAAATGAGGCTGTGCCAGTATTAGGTCCTACTTGTATCCAAATGCACACAAACACCTGACACACAACAAGCAAGCAAAAAGGTTCTGACTCTTTAACCTGCAGCTTCATGACTGTCAGCAGAACACAGACAATGCGCCCCCTGCTTATTTGAATTGTCGCCAGCAAGTGTGTGCGCGCGCGTTTTGACCGACAGCACATTTTTCAAAAACGAAGGCATCTATAAATGTGTTCAGCTACAAGAGCAGCAACACACTGGTTTATAGCAGTGAGCTGGAGTTCAGTAAGCATCCAGTGTGTTGTGGAGTTAGTTTCACACTGAACATTGAGGGGAGAAAATGAGCTTTCTTTTAGCTTTTGGAGCAGTTTGATGACTGATCATTACAAATATTGGAGGAAATTCCCATTTTTCATTTACTGGGGTGCATAATCTCAATTTCCTGTTCCCTGTGGTGATTACACACTTGTATTTACTGGTGTGTGTAGGTAAGTGTGACTGCCTGCTCTGAAAATAAGAATTATGAATAAAAGCACACCCTCAAACACATTTGGGGATGCATCTACTCTATTCTATTCTACTTCTTTCATAAATTCTATAATATTTTAAATTTAATTTAAATACAGAACAAATAACTGAACTGGCCTCTAAATCCATTGTAGCTTTACACCCTGTTTTATCCAATTTTACGATTTCACTTCATACTTCTCTGAAATGTAGCCTAAAGCCTGCCACCTGATGACACTATCTGCTGCTTCTCCTACTCTGGTCATGTTATGCATAACCACATGCCAGGGTGACTTTGAGCTGCACCTGACTCCACCCCCTCTCCAAAAACAGTTGTCCTCCTTGTTAGCTACAGCTCAGTGTACCTATCTTTAGTTTTAAAATGTCTTAGACAAACCCTCTCTCACTCCTATTTTATTAAATAAAAACACATCGCAGTAACTGCGAAGAGGACAGTTGATGATACAAGGCAGTGTTCTTTTCTTTCTATCAGAGCTGTACATCAACTAAAATACTGAAACATTCTGCAGGTGTTATCCCTGTGGTACAATGGTGACCTGTCCAAAATTAAGGGAAACACATTATGTACAATAATTACACAACTGCCAGTCAGCTGTGTAGTTTAACTTGTAGTAGAGGATGAGTGACTAATATGTTGGAAACGCTGTTTGGAACAGCAACAGTATGCATCTCAGACATTTAGCATTCATTAATAAAAGAAGTATAAATCAAACATTTATAATACATATCAATTCTAATGTGACAGCAGCTGTGAAATCATGTGAACAAAATGATCACGACCCATGTCTAGTTGACATGATATATATTTTTATTTTACACAGAATGCAGAGTGAGGAATCAGGAACAGTGGAAACAGAAACAAGCAGAGAAACAGGTGCATCGTATAGAAAGAACCTGACGACCCCTGCAAAGCACAAGAATGACAAAGGATCAGGTTTTATTTGTTCATTCATTTACACATTTTAAGCTGTATCTTCACTTTTAATGACAGATTACCAATAATGCTACATAGCAATATAGGCATCAGATCACTATGAAATCCTTCTATAAACAGTATATATTTACTATGATCAAAATGAACAGGCACTCACATATCAGTGTGCTGGGTTATTCCAGGCCATTTCTCACTTTGTACTCATGTACATCTGTGCTCTGCTGCTTGAAGAGCTGCAGGTGGAAGACAACAATGTCACAAGACATTAGGAAAAACCCAAGCAACTCTACTTTAATGAGGAGAGGATCAGAGCAAAGTCCTTCAGAAATCTGACCTTTTCACATGGCTTTGCCTCTCAAAGATGTATATATTGTATACAATCATTTAAGACCAATCTCATTGCTAACATTCAGTATATAGTCTTTTGTTCTGATCCACCATACTTCACTAAAAACACAGACATCACAATTTAAAAACTCATTTATAAAACCAACACTGTTTGCTGCTCATAGACCCCCCCCAACCCCCACCCCGCTGAAATTATGATAGACACAACATGTGTTGCATGGTGATCAGGTACTGTGTGCTCACACTTTACCCAAATATTTCACTATTCAAAAAATAAATAAATAAATAAATAAATTTTCTATAAAGGCATGTCATTGCTTTGATAGGCAAAGCAATGACATAAATGACATGCTTGGTGTATGAGCAGGCTAAGATAAACCCTGGAAAACATGGAACTATAAAATTAAATTATTAAATTAATAGATTATATGCATTTGAAATACTCTGCATTAAAGGATGTGGTCATTTACCAGGCCCCAGAGGAAAGCTGATGTTCCGAAGGCAAGGCCAACTCGCAGCCAGTTGGGGTTGGCAATGTCAGGTTTGGAGCTTGTGAATACAGACCTGGATGCAACTGAACAGCGTGAAGAAGAACACAGTTTTAATGAAAAATGTACATTGTCTTAGTATTGGCACTCAGTACATTAAACAGCCATGAAGGGAAATGACCATATCAGTATGAAATGAGAAAAATGAACCATTGTAAACCTAGTAGAAGACGACTTGAGAACACTGACAAATCCATGTGACTGGCCGGACGGTTCTCCATTTCAATAATAGTGTATTTCATAGTATTTGACTTAACTTAGCATGATCTCCATGCTTCATTGTGTTTTGGTGGAAGAAGGCTATGGAAGTAACTGTAGACTGTCCAGATAATAGAAGTGAAAAAAAGCCCTCTATTCACACAAACAAACTATATCCAAGTCATCAATCTGTTGTGGGTTTTCAATAAGCAGAACAGCGTTAAATTGCCCAAGTTCTGAATGAAATTTGGCGTGAATACCCCTACGTGCTGGGGAGGGCGGTATAACGCGTGGGTAAAGATTGGATTACAACCCTAAACTAAATTAACAACATAGGAATTTTTTAGCATTGGGTAAAAAAATTTGTTCTAAAACACTAAGCTGAGCAACACTGCCAGAAAACCCGCAACTTCATGAGAAGAAAATCTCCTGTGTGACATCAGTGCTACAAGAATGCTAAGCTAAGGTCAGGCTTCACAATAAACACGGCGTCCACGTTAGGAATAGCAAGATAAATCAACATATCCTTAACAATCATAAGCATGAATTCATTAGCATTATGTCATCTTACCTCTGCTGTCGAGAACAGCTCTATATAGAAACCGGTTGAATATCATTTTAGCTAAAGAACAGGTCCCTGCGTCCGATTTTAGATTTCACCGCGATTGATTAAACGTCCTGGCAGGACTGAGTCCATGTTTCAAGGATCACCGATCGAGTCGATCGACCACTCAACGATGCTGATGAGGACAGATCCATGGGACAGATGAGGACATCCTCCTTCTTCTGTGTTTTCTGCAAATCTTTAAATTCCTCTGTAACATTTCTCTAACACCCAGTGCCATGTGGCTCCTTTGGAGTTCAAACTTAAGGACAGTTTAAAAATACAGGCTCCACTGTTTCTTGTCGTTGCAGTCCACATCTATCCGTACCACTTTATTTATTATTTCGTACTGTATGTACTGTTCAGACGGGTGTGACGGGTGTGACCAACCCTTGATATAATGTCTGTTGCTTCCTCTCATTTCTCCCACCTGTCTTTGCATTATTACAGTAATAGCTATTTCGTCTAACCCACTCTTCACGTCATTTTTTCCACTTTTACACGTTCTTCATCCACACCAATATGTTCAAGAATCCACATGAACTCCATTCCCGTCATCTTAATTCTGAATATTGTTTTCAGCCATGTCGGGTGCTATGATTCCATTTTTTGTCTGTATCTTTTCCTTTTTCCTCCTCTGACAGGTTTAAATCGACCCTTACTTCTTCCAGAGTCCGTGGTGGGATAACAGAGAACAGCACGGTCTGGTCTAACATTTAATCAGCTATTCCTATTTCACTGACCTTATTCTTTATTGTCCCAGCAAAACTTTTTGTTCTTCTGTCATTTCATCCCCTTTTCCACAAAACCCCATCATTTGCACCACATTACACCTATCTGCTAAATATTTACGTAATCATTTAATCCATCTATACATTTTTTTCCCCATCATGCATCCTCCTTGCTGTGTGATTTCCTCCACATTGTTTAACATTAGGCCTCACAGTTGCCATAAGCATGTCCTTCACATCTTGCACATCTCTGTTTGCTGGTGAGGACCTTGCTACTATTAAATTATATTTGTCATACTGAACTCAACTAATATTAGGATTTTCCTATTTTGAAGTGAGTGTATTTCCATAGCATCATTTATGGAAATAAAGTTTAGCATCATTCGTGTCACAAAATAAAATTTAAGAATTGGAAGTGAATGTGACACCAGATGCACAAGAAAATGAATTATGTTTGATGCATACCTTCCCCGCATACAAACATACATATTAGCATTTTTATTCCGTATGAGGAATTCTTAAATTTGTCTTAGAATATGTTAAACAAACAGAAAGTATATTGTTTGGAAATAATAATTATAATAAAAATAAATAGATAAAAATAAAAAACTATCAAGAAAAATCACCTGACATCCCTATTACCCAAACGAGAGCTGGCTTGACCGTATCATCTTTTCCACCAAACTTCTTGGATTATGATATCAATAGAAATAAATAAATAAAAATAAAAAAGGAAAATAAACTGCTGCTTGGTGATCTATATACCTACCTTTACAATAAATATGAAAATTTTCAATGGAATTTGGTTCGCAACGTCCGGGACCAATACAAGCAGTGGACACAGGAGAGTACGTGTACAGTAAAGATACGAAATGTTGTATTATTTTGTATTATTTCATTTATTGTATCGTTTAAAAAACAGTGTGGCTTGTCATTCTTGTTAAAATACCACAGTCACTAACACATCTGCCTGCCCTGACACGCAGACTCAGAGCAGCCTGATCCGGTAGGGGAGCACATCGGCCATTTTGCTCGGAAGGGGGCCTCGGTTTCAACACGTGAGAGAGAGGAACCTGAACAGACTGAAACAGTCCAGGATCTCTGACTCCGAGAGGATATTATTCATGTGTGAACCGACAGAGGCATAGGAAGCCAGCACAATGCCCACAATCACTCTTCCGCCGAAGGAGAATGCTCTCTTCAAGAGAATTTTGGTAGGCTAAATGCCTCAGATAACGTTAGCTTGCTAGCTAATGCTAGTTTGCCAAGTAGCCGTCAGTTCTGACAGCAAGTAGCTAGGGAGTTGCTAGCGAATTAACCAAAAATATTCAGTACACCAGACGCATTGTAATTAGCGTGTCTCTGTTATTAACGAGTAGTTGCAGCATTGCAATTAGGAAAACATAATAATTGGCTAACAAATCATCATGTGGCGTCCTAGCTATTCTTTGGCCTTGCAACACATCCAAAGTATATCAGTGACAAAGCTGCTTGACACATGACAGCCAGCCACAACTTAGGTGGATAGTTGTGTTAGCTTTCTGGTTAGTAGCTGCGGTTTGGAAACTTGTTCGGCTGCACTGTCGGTTAAGTTTGTTAACATTTGTGTTGTATATCGCACCAGAATAGTTCTCGTTAATTCGACTTATTCACTTCAGTACCTGTTTGAAAAAGTACCTGGCAGGCACCGGGTGTTGTTAAAGCCAGATTTAACCCATTCATTTAGAAATGTAACGGTTCACTTACTCTTGCTTCTGTACAACATAACATGGACGGAAAGGCCGTTTATTAAAATAATACAGTATATTACTAATAATTGATGTTACTGATTATATTCATGCCACCTCTGTGTACCGGGAGAGTCTGTCTCTCTGTCAGTGCATATGGTATATCATAACGTTAGTGGGAGTTGGCACCGGGGGGCTCTGAGCTCCCGGTGACTTCTCTGAGCCAGGCTCATCCATCTGGCGGTATCTGATCAACAGCCCTCCGTCATCTAGGGTGTTCTCAGCTCTCTTCCTTCATTTATCTCAGCGCCACAAGCTCCCACTGACTGGTCTGTTAAGGAGACAGTGTTCAGTGCATGCGATGCTCTGCTCACTCACAGCAGGAAGGACCAGTTATGTCTGCTGGTCACTGGAACACAGTGTTTGCTTTCGACACACTTGCACACAGTAACGTCCTTAAGGTGCACTTAAACTTCACTCTCTGAGGATCAGTGGAGAACAGCAGGCTGCTGGCCTCACATGTCTCATGTTAAATCTGCTCTGTCTTTTGTTGCAGAGATGTTACGAGCACAAGCAGTACAGAAATGGTCTGAAGTTCTGCAAACAGATCCTGGGCAACCCAAAGTTTGCAGAGCATGGAGGTAAGAGAAGAGCTACTTGACTGCCTTCCTCACACTAAACTGGTGAGTGAACTGCTGTTTGTTAACAGCAGGGACAAGGCGACTCACATAGGATTAAAAAATGTGAATTGATTGGACAAAGCAGTTTAAAGAAAAGTTGTTTATGTTGTTGAGGAAAACCCATTTTGAATAAGTGGTAGGTTAACTGTTAACATCCACTGCTACTGTTTAATTGTTACATGATCGGCAAACAAACCAGTAATAAAAACTGAGGAATACAAGTGAACATCTACTCTCACGTAAGATCAGATGATGTGTCTTGTGCCACTTTGAAAAGCTCACGTTGTAAGCACACATGGCGACTCCTTTCTTCCTGGTGTGTATTGAATAGCAGCTGTGTCACTGTGGTTCAAACAGTAAAGTGGAAGTGCAGAGAGGTCACACTCCTCTCGTCTCTTCTGAGAGGAGACCATCTCCATTGCCAACACTGTGGTGACTGGTGTTAGTGAGAAGTGAGTCTGTGCCCATTTTCACACCTGTGCACACCTGGGCAGTTTGTGCAGGAAGTAAACATATTAATGCAGTTAACACGTCATGCGTGGGAGGAAAAAAAAACGTCATACCGATATAATTTTGAAAAATACCGTGATATAGAATTTTGGTCATACCGCCCAGCACTAGTTCTAGTGCATTCAGGTCTGGAGACTGGAGACACTGAAGTTCACTAAACTCACTGTCATGTTCATGAAACCAGTTTGAGACTTTATCTTTGTGACATGGAGCATTATCCTGCTGGAGGTATCCATTAGAAGATGGAGAACTGTGGACATGAAGGGATGAACATGGTCAGTAACAATACTCCATCCGACCAGGCTACTGGTCGGATGGATCTGGATCTGGATCTGAATACAGTGGGCCAGTTCCACAGCTCTGAAGCTGTGGAACAAGCTTCAGAGCTGGTGTGGAGAGTAGGAATAGTTACAGCCAAGTCCTGTTCTCCCGTACATATGGGTACATCTATGTTGTTTTAAGTCAGACTTGAAAAGTCCTGAACCCGTTCTTCGAAACCTGAGTACACTACAGTGTTCTGTGAGTAATTCCATCAGATAACATGTATAAACTGGGTTTGTAAATGTAATCAATGTTATTCTTAATAACCCATTTCAGCTTTGATATCCCAGAATGTCTCATTCTTCTCCTTCACACCCCTGCTCCAGAGACGTTGGCCATGAAGGGTTTAACCCTCAACTGTCTGGGCAAGAAGGAGGAGGCCTACGAGCTGGTGAGACGAGGCCTGCGCAACGACCTCAGGAGCCACGTCTGTATCCTTCCATCAGTCCCTCAGTGCTCCCAGCTTCCATGTTCCACATTAGTCTCACATTCAGATTTCATCAAACACCACAACTTCTGAATTCACTGTGGAACACCTTTGAAAACCTGCTCTTTAAATTGAATTCTGCTTAGTCGCTCTTTCTTGAGTCTTAATCAATCTATAAATTAATTTGTCGTTTGTTTGTACGTGTATGTTTGTTACGTTTTTAGCACACATGAACACCTTGATGGTGTGTGTGTGTGTGTGTCTGTGTTGTTTTTTTTTGTTTGTTCTTTCCTGAACTTGCTGACCCTCCCAGGCTGGCATGTGTACGGTCTGCTACAGCGCTCGGACAAAAAGTATGATGAGGCCATCAAGTGTTACCGCAACGCACTGAAGTGGGACAAGGACAACCTGCAAATCCTCCGAGACCTCTCCCTGCTGCAGATCCAGATGAGGGACCTGGAGGGATACAGGGTGAGGATTGCCAGAGAGAGATGAGATGGGTTTAAAAATAGGAGTGTTCAAGTGTTAAAAAAAATGGAGATGGAGGGCTACAGTATGAGAACGGATGAAGGGGTCAGGGTGTAAAACTTGTCAGGCAGTTCCTCATTCAGCTGCGCAGGATGGAAAGTTAGATGGTGAAGAGAGACAAAGGAGAGGCTGACAGGCTGGTACAAGCTGGGGATGGACTGGATAATCAAACATAAATAACTGATTACAGTTGTGTGTTGTGATGGTTGTTTCTCTTCAGGAGACGCGGTACCAGCTGCTGCAGCTCCGCCCAGCCCAGCGGGCCTCATGGATTGGATATGCTGTGGCTTATCACCTCTTAGAGGACTTTGAGATGGCTGCCAAGATCGTTGAGGAATTCCGCAAAACGCAACAGGTAGGACAAAGCTGTAGACTGCTTATCAGAACTGTCAAGATTTCTGAGTGTGCAGTTTAGTTTATTCCAGCAGTGGAACAAAATAATAGTTTATGGCATGTACACCACTCTGGATCAGGATGGTGCAAGCAAACTGTCGATATGGGAGGTCACATGTACGATTTTCTGATACTGGGGAGATGGAAGCCATTATGAGACGTGTTGTTTTACGTCAACGGAGACACTAACATTTACATTATGATAAATTACCTGTGTTACATATAATTTTCACACTGCAGTTCTATCATAACTGTTAGAAATAATGACTAAAGCTACCAATGTAAGACCCAACTCATAATAAAAACTACTATTTCTTAAATTAAATTCATTTAAGAATTAATTATTAAATAATTGCATATATAAGGTGCTGCACAAAATATGCAGTTCTATTACTTCATGTTGTGTCAAAGCAAAAAGCAGTCCTCATCAACTGGTTGATTACAAACTGTGATTGGCCATTGGACCCAGTCCCAGCACACGCAGCCGCTGTCATACACACCACGAACGACTCGCACACAGAGAGGGCAGGTAAAGAGACTGGCCCACTGTATGCGGTGGGATTGCTCCCGATGGCCGGTCCAACTATGATAGACGGGTCAGTTGTCAGTGTGTTTGTGTGTATATGAGAGAGGGAGACAGACAGACAGACAGAGAGAGAGAGAGAGAGCAAATTACCCACAGATACAGGCTCAAAATATCTGTTTTTTTCCCCAAACAGGCAAACGTACTAAGATGACATGTGTAAGAGGAGTTAAGACTCCCAGCCCTTACTCTCAGCGAGTGTAACAGATGTCTGAAATCAGTTATTCAGCTTGAAACACTCATATCAGTCCCCTTTCTTCTTTTCTTTTCTGTGTGTGTGTGTACGTGCCCACAGACATCTCCAGACAAGGTGGACTATGAGTACAGTGAACTGTTGCTGTATCAGAACCAGGTTTTGAGGGAGGCCAGTCTGCACAAGGAGGCCCTAGATCACCTCAACAACTACGAAAAACAGATCTGCGACAAACTGGCTGTGGAGGAGACAAGAGGTGGGTGGAAGCACAACGCTGTCAGTCAAACAGTGACACTGTTCATTAACTGTGTGTTTAGGTGGAGGTCCTGAAGCTTCACCTTCTGCTGTTTATGCTATATATTTCATTCATAAATTAGACTGAAAGTTCTATATATATATATATATACAGACACTGTTGTTGGTTAGTGTTGATGGTAAACGAACTCACTTCCTTCTCGTGTGTGTGTGTAGGAGAGCTGCTGCTGAGGCTGGAGAGGCCGGAGGAGGCTTCAGAGGTCTACAAGAGACTCCAGGAGAGGAATCCGGAGAACTGGGCCTACTACCAGGGCCTGGAAAACGCCTTAAAGCCAGGTGAACACTATACTCAGACACACAGTGTGGCTCCTCTTGAATTTTGTATTTTGTCAGGTCAACTGATGATTTGAATTGATTGTAATGATCAGCTGTACTTCCAGAGGTATTAGTGCAGTTCTGAAATAGTTTGAAAACGCTTTTTGAGTCAAGAGTTTATTTTTTTATTTATTTTTTTTTTACTGCAGCGTTATGTGGCATTTGAATCAGTCCAGCAAACTGCAATACTGTAGATTGGAGGGTGTGGTGATTGATTAATATAAGTCAGTCACATCATTGGTCCCACTGATTTGAAACAACTGAGCCAATCACAGTGAAGCATGATGACAGCAGCTCAACAAGTGGAAAGAAGCTTCTCCAGGAAATCATGTTGTTGCTGAAGAATAAACAATGAGTGGCTGTATTTTTAAATTGGAAAGGAGGCTGTAGCAGTTTTCACTGATTAACTCCAGACACCCATGTGGAGAATCAGGGCAACATTGTCCTGAGCTGTCCCTTCACACATGCTGCACACACACAACCACAGATCGTATGTGTCAGACACTTTCTCACCTACTGGAAATACTCTGTCTGGTTCCGGTGAGGGTGTAGAGAGCGTGCAGGAGGCAGGACAGAAACGTCATCAACACATCCACTAGCTCACTGCTGGAAGGGTGAAGTCGATTTAGTGTCCGGTTCAGCTGATTCAGACATTTGCGTTCTCACGTACAGCTCCTCTGCAGAAGTTCAGGGCTGCAGTGCACATGTTAAAGAAGCTTTTGATGCACAGGAGTGAAGAGGTAATCTGATGTTTCCTGCATGGACGGGCAGAATACTGAGTTACAGCTGACCAGTCTGATGTGTGTAGAGGTGTGTGTGTGTGTGTGGTTATTTTGTAGCAGCCTGGTGTCAACTGCTTGTTATTCAGTGAACAAAGTACAGTTGGCAGTGTGTTTAATGGTACTCTGCAGGGATTTAATGAACTGAAGGAGAAGCTGTGGACAGCAGATATTGTAAGATAATGTCAGTCCGTTTCTATTAAACACGTTAAATATAATCTTTTAATGCATCTGTTATACTATTATACTGCTTCTTTCTAAAATAGTTTATTAACATGTTAAGTATCATTCCCTTATTGCTGCACATTTGCTTCTAGTCTTTGTTTTGTTTTTGTTGATGAAAACATCAGACTGGCAGCAGATTGACGCTGCTCCAGAAACAGACGTGGTCCTGAGACATCTGTTCTAAGTCTAAGTCCCAGTTTCCACCAAAGTACCAACAGCTCTCTTTGTGCTGCCTCATATGAATGAACCTCCTTCCTGAGTGCTCTGTACTGGACACTACAAACACCACAGAGACGGGCAAACCTGACTGGAGGCTGGTCAGGGTGCTGCCTGCACTGGGAATAGCTTTTCCATGAAAATAGGACCCTGTATGTTTCATAAACGTTCAGTGTGCTGCTGATAGGTCAAAGGGATGATAATTATGTTTGCTGTCAATCACTGTTTGTCCTTACATTGTTTTCGTGTGTGTGTGTGTGTGTGTGTGTGTTTGTTTGCAGGCAGTATAGAGGAGCGTCAGAAGATTTATGAGGAATCCTGGGTGAAGTTTCCTAAAGGCCTGGTTCCCCGAAGGCTGCCGCTTAATTTCCTCACAGGTAAACACAGAACAGCCTGCAGCGCCACCCACAGCGGTGATGTTTTTGGTGACATCATCAAACGGCTTCAGAGCGGTCAGTCTCACATATGAGAACCTAGATCCATCAAATGTTCAGCATTAAAAAAAATAGTACATTCATCCAGGGGAATATAAATTATTACATTATATTTAATAGTGAGCACGAAGTAGTTTTCCATGTGTTGCTGGAAAGTCATGTCCTGACAAGGTAGGGCAGAGTTCAGTGGCTCAGCTCGACTCACAGTGCACCTCGTGCAAACAAGTACAAACACATTTGCTCTCAAGTGGCTCATACAAACGAGAGAGTTTGTGGCATTCACCAGTTTTCTCAAGGTTCTCTTAGCTATGAACCAAATTCATAAGAATTACACTGGCTTCATCTGAATTAGAATTCATCTGTTAGAATTTAAATACCATGCTTTGTTGATGTTTCAGTAGTTGTTCCTCAGTGATAATTGCTGCCTCAGGGTCTTTATGTAGGTGTCTGTTCAGTATCATCCTCTATAGCTCTCGACAGCATAAGATCACCTTTCATTACTGTAGTACTGTGATATTCTTTCTCAGTCATTGTTTTGGGTCCTCTAATATGACTGCTGACTCTGTCATTCGTATTTGTTTGCTGATTTGTGACAGCATACTTAAAGCTCTTTGTATGACATTTTTGTGAATGAACTACGAACCACAGCTAAAAGAAAGAAGCCAGCAAAGTCGCAGTTGAAGGGACATTTTACACAGTTTTACACAGTTTCACAGTGCTGCGTACTGGATCAAACCCTACACATCACTGTATTGTATTAGGCCATACAAATCTCACTTTACTGCACCTTTGCTGTGTGTTGTGCTGGCCAGGGGAGAAGTTTCGTGAATGTCTGGACAGCTACCTGAGGATGAACTTCAGTAAAGGCTGCCCGCCCGTCTTCACTACCCTCAAATCCCTCTACACTGATAAAGAAAAGGTAAGCAGGGTGACATTTGAAGTATTTGCTGCCACACTGAAATCCTTGTCCTTCCTAGTTTGAACCTAAACAATGGTTGAACTTGTTTTCTCCTCATGCAGGTTTCAATCATTGAGGAATTAGTAGTTGGCTATGAAACCTGTTTAAGAAGCTGTCGAATGTTTAGTGAAAATGGTGAGTGTTGAGTGTTGTTTGGTCTTGAATTGACTTCTTTTTCCTTGCTATTGGCCTCATTTTATTTATTTAATCTATTTGTGACTCCAAACCATCTAAATCAAATTAAAGGTAGACATTCCTGCATCTGTACTGTTAATCCACACACTCATTGTGACTTGTGTTTAATGTGTGTGCAGAAAATGGGAAAGAGGAGCCCCCTACCACCCTGTTGTGGGTACAGTATTTCCTGGCACAGCACTTTGACTTCATAGACCAGCCCAGCGTTGCTCTGGAGTACATCAATACCGCCATCGACAGCACGCCCACGCTCATCGAGCTCTTCCTCATCAAGGCCAAGATCTACAAGGTTGAGTATACACTCTACACACGTACTTGGAGTACACGCATTTGCTTATTGTTTGTGGTGTTTACCATTTCCCCATCCTCTGACCTGCTCCCTTGGCTCTGCAGCACGCAGGCAACATAAAGGAGGCAGCTCGATGGATGGATGAGGCTCAGGCCCTGGACACTGCCGACCGCTTCATCAACTCCAAGTGTGCCAAGTACATGCTGAAAGCTGGCCTCGTCAAAGAAGCAGAGGAGATGTGCTCCAAGTTCACCAGGGTGAGAGACAGATTGTGTGTTTGTCTGCAACCTGCAACTAACAAAAAGACTCAAAGACTTCACTACATGTGTTCTATGAATCTGGACAGACGTGGATATAAACTGCAACTTGATTGGTTGGTGGAGGTGTACAGCCACGAGGCAGTCATTTTAGTTTTCCATTCAGTATTTCCTTGTGCCATCTATACTCCAGCTAACCTCAGTGGCTACAGTTTCTCTTCAGCTGCCCAACATGATAATGTGTGTGTGTGTGTGTGTTGTGGTTTCAGGAGGGGACTTCTGCAGTAGAGAACCTGAATGAGATGCAGTGCATGTGGTTCCAGACAGAGTGTGCCTTGGCCTACAAGGCCATGAACAAGTTTGGAGAGGCCCTGAAGAAGTGCCATGAGATTGAGAGGGTGAGTTTCTGCAGCTGGCATTGCCTCCATGACGACGACAGCTGCCATCTACAGAAATCGTTTTCATTTTTAATAAATGAGCAAAAATTTCTAAGAACAAATTTTCACATTGTGATTATGGATTATTGAGCGTTGATTGATGGGCAGAACAGCATTTTTAGAAATGTATTGTGCTTTAGATTTAATTTTACAGTCTGAAAAAAGTGAAGTGGTCTGAAAACTTTCTTGAATATACTTTATACAAAACACAACGGTGAAAAGTTAAACTGTTTAGTGGATTACATGAAAAACAACATGAATTCTTCCAACACCTGCACATCTAAACACACAGTCATTCATCTCTCTCTCTCCTTTCTCACGTCCTCTCCATCAGCATTTTGTGGAGATCACAGACGACCAGTTTGACTTCCACACCTACTGCATGAGGAAGATGACACTGCGTTCCTACGTGGACCTTCTGAAGCTGGAGGACGTCCTGCGGCAGCACCCATTCTACTACAAAGCTGCTCGAACAGCCATCCAGATCTACTTGGCCCTGCACGACAAACCTCTGACTGACGACAACAAGGAGAGCCAGACAGACACTGGTCAGATTGTGTGTGTGTGTGTGTGTGTGTGTGTGTTTATTATAAACAACAGAGTTTTTAGTCAAATGAGATCTAATGTTATGATGTTTAGAACAGAGGCTGATTGTCTTGTAGCTTTATATCTGCCAGGCACAGTATTGATACATTATTTATTCCCCAAAATGTCTCACATGCAGACTATTGGCAGATGCTGCAATTAACTGATGTTCCCTAAAGTTTGAAAAAAGTGAAATCAGGAGTTCTAATGTAACTGAGTGATTTTTATTGCCCAGGTAAAGCCATGTCATTCATTGCTGAAACGCAAAATCTGCAGCTGCTGTAGCTTCATTCATAAACAAGACAAGGTCAAAACCCAGCATGTGGCTGGACCATGTGTGGTCAAGTGTGTGAAACTGAGGACGTAGTTGAAAACTGTTTGTGGATCAGCTGTAAACAACAGCTTCCAATGGAAAGAAGCTGAAGCCTGTTTGAGACAGTCGCTAAGTGTTACTGATGTAATTCTCTTATTAGCATATTCATCACATCATTGTGTCATTTTTGCATTCAGCCTAGTTTCAGCTGGTTTCAGCTCTTTATCTGTTTGCTTCTCTCCTCCTCTCTGTTTCTCTGTGTCAGTTGGGGACAGGTATAAAACTGCGCTGTTTCCTCATGTCTGAAAACTGTGTCTCAAACACTCCCATCTTCTTTTTCCAGCATTTTATGCCTTTATTCGAGGGCTGACAGAAACAGAGGGGAGAGCGATGAGAAACCCATGATCAGCATTTAGTAGTGTTTTCTAAATCCGATTTAGCTAATCTCTGCCGTTTTTCAGTTGCTGGGCTCAAAGAGCAAAAGGGGACTTTTTAGTTCCTGCTGTATACCATGTAGCTCCACAGTTCCAGGAACAGTTCAGTTGGAAAAAGAGCTAGAATTTGCAAAACAATACTGATTTTGTGTTAAAAGTAGCACTGTTATTAGAAAAGAAGTAAAGACACCATTTCCCATTTTGCTCTTTGTAGAGAATCTGACAGACAAGGAGCTGAAGAAACTGCGCAACAAACAGCGAAGAGCCCAGAAGAAGGCGCAGCTGGAGGAGGAGAAGAAGAACGCAGAGAAGGAGAAGCAATTGAAGAACCAGAAGAAGAAGAAGGAGGATGATGACGAGGAGATAGGAGGGCCGAAAGAGGAGCTAGTACCAGAGAAACTGGCCAAGGTGGGCTCACGTTCACCACTTCTTTCAGCATGACAGAAGCTTTTGTAGCCGTGCTGTGTGAACGGAGCCGGCCTGATTGGTAGATTTATTACAGGTTCATAACGGGTCATGGTTAACTTCTTTTACCAGCCCGAGAGTCCCCTGGAGGAGGCGGTGAAGTTCCTGATCCCTCTGAAGAACCTGGTGCGCAACAAGATTGAGACTCACCTCCTGGCCTTCGAGATCTACTTCAGGAAAGGTCAGACAGATGCTGCGAGCAGTGGAACACACTGAGTTTCACACACTCGCATCATTAGCTCAGCATATAGAGGCATCGTGTCTATACCAACGTCGTATTTGTCTGCCTTCCTCCAGAGAAGTACCTGTTGATGCTGCAGTCAATAAAGAGAGCTGTAACCATAGAGCCTTCCAACCCATGGCTGCACCAGTGTCTAGTGCGCTTCTTCAAAGGAGGTAACCTTGAAGATTACGTAACCTTTAACTGTTTCAGAGTAATTAGAAGCTTCAAAATGACATGGGCAGGTGTTCTACCTGTAACTCTGAATCATCAGAAACCTTCTACTTGTGTGATCGAAGTGTGAAACCACTTGTAGAATAGGTAAAGTAGACTGAAGCCATAAGCTTCATTTGCTTGTGTTGGTGGTGTTGTGCAGTGAGCGAGGCTGCAGACTTGCCGGAGGCAGTGAGGACGGTGTTGAAGCAGGAGATCTCCAGGTTGTTTGGAGAGAGCAACCCTCAGAGCTTCAACAAGAACTACCTGAGCCAACACTCCAGCTCCATCCCACACCGACTGGCTGGTATGCAACGCACCGACACACACACACACACACACTTGGACACTTGTGCAAACATGAGGCCAACATTTAAAACTGCCATCAGATGTGTGATGAGGTGCTGAAAGTGGTTTTTGTTGGGTTGGCAGCTTGTAAGCGTGTCTCTCTCTCTCTTGTATTCCCAGCTGCTAAGATGATGGTCTACCTGGAGCCTTCCTCTGATAAGATGGCCTGTGAGATAGCTACAGCCCTGGATGAGTCATTGTCCGGCAGAAGCATCCAGGTTGGTGATAATCTACCAGACGTCACACACCTGGGGCCTGCGTCACGAACCCAGTTCAACTTAGTCTGACTTTCTTTGGCTTATCTGGCTTCACTGAGCCAAAATCTGCTGTTCTGGACAACCTGTATGACAGAGCTGGCTATCAGCTGGCTATCAGCTGGCTATCAGCTGGCTATCAGCTGGCTATCAGCTGGCTATCAGCTGGCTATCAGCTGGCTCAGTTCACTCTGGGCTGTCCTCCAGCTGTGAGCTGTAATGGTCAGTGTGTAGTTCTTTAGTGATAAACTCTCCCTCTGTTTGTTAGCTGTGTTTGAAAACCAGAATGGACACATGTGAAGCCTGGAACATACAAATATCTGCTGCTCTTTATTACTGTTACTGTTAGTGTTACCTCTATTGTCCCTCTCAGGATCCTGTAGGAATAATGACTCCATTTTTTCCAGTGATCTGATTGGTTATCAGATGGGATTCATCTGATCCTCTGCAGTTAACTTGCTCTGGAGCAGGTTAGCCATGTAGCCTAGGTTACCATGGTGATCTCCCCCAGTTAGCCAGCTTTATGATCCAGAAAACCTGAGTTAAGCCCAAAGATAGCTGGATAACCCTCTAGTCTTGCTTTGTGATACAGGCCCCAGTGTCTCTAGTGGAGACTGTCCACTTTCATTCAGATAAACTGACTGGGTGTGTGTGTTTTTGTGCTTGCAGATCTGTACTGAGGTGCTGGAGGCTTTGCGTGATGGGCAGCTGAGTGAGGGTCAGCAGAAGGCGGCTGAGGCTTACAGAGCCGCCTGCCATAAGATCTTCCCCTACTGCTTGGCCTTCATGCCTCCCGGTTACCAAGACAACAGCACCACAATCAGTGCAAACGGCGACCTGTCGGCAGGAGAGCACGACGACATGGCAAACGAAATGTGAGCTCTGACGTGAAGAGGGGAGGAGAACGAGGAGGAGGTGCGAACACGCCGCCAGACGCCTTAATCTGCCAACACACCCATGTCCACATCCCTCGCCCCCTTCAGCTCCTGGGCCATGGCTGCCGTGAGTCGCCCCCACACTGCACTGATCTGGATGGACTGAGCACCACAGGAGACAGGAAAGGGAGCTGGCACATGGAGGAAGACAATACCCACTGAACTTTTTTAAACAATTAAAAAAAAGGCCCTGTCCACGGTTGTTCTGTAACTGAGAAAAAACAAAACAAAACAGATAAATATTGTATGGGGAGGCAAAAGAGGATTCTGGGAAAAGTGGAGATTGGCTGGCTGAGACGGCTTCTGTAAACACAGTTTAAGTTTTCTATAACTCCTGTGTTTTCACGCCATGTCTTTCTCGTAGGTGCATCTGCTTCTCACGTTTTTAAAAGTAATTTATATATTACAAACTGACAAATGGATTAATAAAACGATGTTTGCAAAACCAAACGGTAACATTGTGGTGGTGGTGGTGGTGGTGGTGGTGGAGTGTTGTTCAGAGTGTGAGCTGCTGTTTGCCAAAAACAAGGGACACAGGAAAAAAAGGAAAACTGCTGATTTTCCAGGGTCGTGGTAACAGCTGAAGAGGACAATGAGGGGACAGGACAGACATCAGAGGGACAGGACCGAAGGAGGAGTCGTTTTAATTGATTGCACCGAGACACAGATGACTCAGACTGAATACAACACACAGCATATCCAGAGCAAAGCTACACGATGCTGCTGTCTCTCAGTCAGTGAACATCTCTGCTGTGTCTCATCTGTGCAAAGTGTAGAGCAGACAACGTGGAACTGTCTTCCAGCTGGACCTTCACAGTCTGGGTTTGTGTGTGTGTGTGTCCACAGCCTCCACCTGTCCGCTGCTCTGGGAGCTCAGAAAGGTGTGGTCCTGATTCAAGTAAGTGGTGATGAACTGTGGGAAGTCTCTCTTCAGGACCACCTCCAGGAACATGTCTGCTGCTGTGTGTAGCCTCTGTTTAGCCCTGAAGAAGAAGGCAGATGTACAGAGACAACCGAATATTCTTGCATGAAAATCAACAGTTTCCATTTGTCTCTCAAACAGCTCTGAAAGCCCATTAAAGCCATGAAAGACAGGGTTGGTTGGTTATTTGACATGTTAAGATAAAAAAAGAAAAATATAAAAATACCCATGGTAAGAATGGCAAGGTCAAAATTATGGCCCGTTTCTTCTCCTGCTGCTTTAAGAGATAACATGGTAAAGATTTATTTTATTAACTAACATTTCCTCCATTTCCCTGATAATTAGCATCAAACTGTGTCGACTGTCAGATTTTTCAGAAATTATGAAGTTTCCAGGAAATGAACTGGTAAAATATGGACCCGTAAAGGAAATCACTGTCATCTAAGATCACTGAGAACAGCTCTCACTGGAACAGTCTGAGCTGTTGTCACAGTCAGGACCACCAAAGATCAGGAGCTGACCTTTGACCCTTCCATTGCTTACCACCACGTCTCCGTCGCTCATGGCATTTGTCCCATGAGGTGTCCTGAAGGACAGTGTCTTACCTCACACAGTGACTCAGAGTGCTGAGCTCCACCATGACCTCCTTGGTGAGGTCTGTCACCAGCCGCCTACTCACTACCCTGCTGCTGTCCTCCAGCTGAGTCTGATGCCTGATCCACTGCCACACCTGACACACACACAGCACTGCGTCATACTTGAAGGTTACTGCATGTGCATCTACAGGTTTAAAGTACAGCCATGGACACATTACTGGAAACTAACCACAGCTCTCTTATAATGCACTGTCATGAACTTTTTCACAGACATTCAAAGCTTCCACAGGATGATCTGCCACCACCATTGGGATGACATTTGGATGGATTGTTATGAAATCATTAATTCATGTCACCATTGTATCAGCAGCCTGATTTAGCAAAGCTTTAGATAAAAAAAAAAAAACCCACCTGTGACCTGGAAATCTCTGCTGTGGCTGAATCCTCCACCTGGCCTCTGTAGAAAAACACGCCTTTACCTAGGAAACAGAGCAAACTGGTGCAAGTGAGTTTCAACAGTCCACACAGAGACACTTCATCATGGCCATGAGGAGAAGAAGAATGTGTGAATGTATTTACCTGAGAGCCAAGCATTAATGAAGAGGACACCAACTGCAATGTTATACTTCAGACCATAAAGGGTGACTCCTCCCTGAGGGAAAACAAAGCACATCACATCATGCTTCACTGTTAGACAGCAGCACATCCTGCTGTTTCACATAAAGACAGCACAGTCAGTGTGACGTTTTCATCCTGTTTTCATCCTGTCTCCGAGAAACGAGGGCAGAATGGAGGAGGCTCACTGTGGATAAACACCTGACCAGATCATTTATGGTGGATCATTTATCATCCCGTTGTATCTTGTATAAAAGGGCTTTTTCAGGAAGTTAAATATTCTGGGTCGTCCCAGAATTCTTCAGCTCTGGTGCGACTGATGGACTGACCGCAGGCATGGACAGCAGGTCATCAGGAGTCACGGTGACGTCGCTTCGAAGCAGGTGAAGCTGGTTATCACCTTCAGTGTGGAGCTGGAAGAGCTGTTACAGTGGAGAGGATGAGGCCAGTCATTGTTGCTGCTGGGTTTTTACAGTCAGCTTTGATGCGACTCATCATCCTCACATTACACTTACTTTCTGCATGGGCTCAATCAGGCTCAGGTCATAAACCATGAAACCATCCACACCTGCCTTGATCTCCAGCAGCTTCAGTCTAAAAGGTGGAGGAAACAGTGTCAGGGGTCGACGGGTTTCACTTTAAAGACACAGGCCGTCAGAGGACGACTCAGCACAGCAGGCACACATCACAGGTGTAAACCTGACTGCTCATACCAGACCAGGTTAGCCTGTAGCAGCAGATCTGGCTGCACTGAGAGAGCTCACATTATCAAATTCAACTTTTCATTTGTAGAGTAAAAATGCATCATTTATACACCAACCAAGTTCCTCAAGACAAACTTCCCACGTTTAGACACTATGAATAACACTGTTGGACTCAGTATGTATTTCCAGTAGCTTTGCGTTGTGCAGTATGATTAACACTGGAGCCAGTATTGACTGCTAATGTGGCCACAGGCCTAGATAAGCTGAGTCACTGGTTAGTTTGTCACAGCCACATCAATCAGGAAGAATCTCATCAGGAAGAGATCTCTGCAATGCTTTAACTTATGAATGTGTGTGTGTGTGTGTGTGTGTGTGTTCAGTTCGTGCCTGGTGACAGTAGCCAGCACTCTCCTGTAGGATTCACTGAGCCGGTCCTGGGGTAGCAGCAGAGCAGCCATGCCTCCTGTGGCCAGAGCTCCCCGCCGATGACACGTCTGAACCAGCAGGTCCATGTAGCTACGCAGGAAACGCTTCTCCATGTTGACGTATTTGCTGCGGTCAGGCAGCAGGAAGGCCTGTCGGTGTCCTGCAGGAGAGACACGTGACCTCTGGACTTCAGTGAGACAGAGACTGCCCTTTTCATTACAACCTAATACGTCTTTTGTGTTCAGTTTTTTTAAATTGTAAAAACGTGAATAAAAATAAATTGTTAATACAGTCCATCACACTTTGACGTATTATGTTTAACTTTCCCTAAAGCAGTGATTGGGTCAGAGGCTCAGTGGAAACGTTACCATCAGCTGCTAAAACACACACGTGTGATGTTTAACTCACCAAACTTATTGATGAAGGAGGCGGAATAATCCCAGATGCCACAGTTGAGTCCTGCTGAATGGTCTCGCAGCTCATAGAGAATCTCCTCCATCTCAAAAGCTGCTAATACATTTTCAATGAGCACTGTCGCCTTAATGCTGCCCAGTGGAAGACCAAGCTAAACATACACAAACACACAAATTTCACACAGATTATTTTTATGCAGATGCTAGCAGGATAATTAGGGCATTTCAAATTTTTAAAAGAACTAGAAATTTCATTTCCTGGAGAAAATGCGTGTGAAAGCTGAAAGCTGAGGGAAAATGCTGAAGCAGGGCTGAAAATCCTGCAGGCTAAAGTGCAATGGTGGCAGAGCTGGAAAAGCTGAAGTCAGAACCCCAAGAAGCTGAAAATGCTGAAATCCTAACTGCAAAATGAAATGTATTACACTGAAAGAAGCACTGCAGAACCTGACTGATGACAGCTGAGACAGAATCAAAACTTAGAATACGTTGGAAGCTGGAAGCTGAAGGAAACTGCTGCAGCAGTGCTGAAAAAAACCCAAAACAGCTGATACACTCTTTGATTTGGAAACGCGGGAGCTGAAATGTAAAACTGGAGCTGTGAGCTGAAGTGCATGAGCTCAGGAAACTGAGGCCTGAATCATGATATACAAACAGCTGAAACACAAAGAACAACCTGCCGAGGCCGGATGTAGAAAAGAACACCTGTAATTTCCCAGCTTGGGATCAATAAAGTATATCTATCTATCTATCTAAAACTGGGACAGAAGAAAGTCTGTGCAAGTGTGTAGAAATACCTGCTACATGTGTCATTTGCACGGATAATGAGAAAAACTGAGTCAGATGTCACAGCTTTAACAGTGACCACATTTGCGGAGCAGCACAACAAATAGAAACAGAATTAATTCAATGTCAAACTGATTTCATACAATGACCATTTAAAAAGGTAGAGTGAAATTGCTGCAGAAAACCTGCAATAGTCTAAAGAAAATAAACATGTAATGTTTAAGGTGAAATATTACAACTTGGCAGAACAATAGACGACGGACGTGCACACAAAAACTTTCAGACCTTCTGTTGTGTCCAGACAAAGATCTTGTTCCACAGTCTGGCCTCCATGAAGCTCTCCACCTGAAAAACAGCAGAGCTTCACGCTCACTATGTTCATATCACACAAATCAATTGTGTGTGTGTGTGTGTGTGTGTGTGTTACCTTGGACAGGTAGAAAAAGGGTCCACTCTTGTTTTCAAACAGTGTCTTTCCACAGTGAAACATGAGGAGTCCGAAGTCAAAGAGAGGACCAGGAGCCTCCCTGCCCTCCACCTGCCAAACAGGAAATCTTTACTCTGAGTGTGGATTGTTTTCTTTGGATTAATCCCACACACATTAACATGTAGCACCTTCAAATCACCACAGCACTGAACTGAAAACTGCTTACTGCTTATTTTGTCTGATGGTACTTTTTTTGTTCACCAGACAGATTTAGATCCAAACCTGCACTGAATCAATAAAGCAGCTGACTGAAGTGGAACAAGCTACAGTACCATCATGTTGTGCTCCACCATGTTCCAAGCACGGGGACGCAGCATCAGCACAGGAGCCCGAGATATGTGTGGAACATCTGTTAACACAGGGAGGGAGGCAAATAAACAGTGACAGCTCATGAGAATGTGTCTGCTGTGACTGTGACTCTGATCCACATCCACATGTGCATCCACACACGTGTTCTTGTCCATGTAATGTAACTGTACCAACAGTAGCACTTATTTAAAGTAAAGCACTTACTGGGAAGCTGGTTGTGCACCGCCTTAACAACATTGCAAATGCCTTTGATCTGGTTGTAACATGTCGGACAGTTCCCATCATCAAAGTCAACCTGCCAAAGCCAGAGAGGAGAGAATTCATGTTTTACATGTTCTCAACTCACTGGGTGAAGGTGAAGAGTCCAGCTATTGTGTTGCTGTTGGTCTTGTCTGGTCACAGGTAAATGATTTTGGTGTTACCTGTATTCCCTGTGCCGGTGACTGCAGAGCTTTGATGAAGCAATCAGTATCACAGGGAGCCAGATCCCCGACATCCACATGTCTCCTCTGCAGCCTCACGGGTACAGGGAGCACCCTCCAGTCTGGGTCTCTCTTGATATGTGTGGTGTGTTCCAGGAAGCTTGGCAGGTCACCTGAAAGGTCCAAGTGGGCCTTTCTGGACACTCGCAGCCTCAGGACCTGAAGAGTAAAGAGAGGAGCAGATGCTTCATTCTGAGTTAAACAAGTCCGCCATTCATTCAATAACAGGGCCGTTTCTATGGTCTCACCTGATCCACCTCCTCATCAAACGTGGAGATCAGGTCATGGAGGAAGAGGAGGGAGTCGGTGGTGAAAAGCATCTCATACTCTGCTTCTAGGCCTGAGGGTGGGGGAGACACCTCCATGCTGCCTGAGTCCTGTGGACACAAAGTTAAGACGCACATAACAGAGTCTGTGTGATGTGGAAGGACATGTCCATGTTCACGAAACGACCCATGAAAATTCACACATCTGAACTGACATACAGACAGACGTACTGCTGCTGAATGCCAAGACTCAAAGACTCAGCAATGCAATGTGGAGTAGATGTAAAATTTCTAACTTTATGCAAACCTGCATTAATTATTTTTGGCCACATGGGGGCAGAAAAACAAGCTGTAGACATAGTAATTTCACCTAATGAAGAACTGAGTGGCACTGCAGTCCATTCCTCTGTGGCTTCGTTACTGTGCGTGACCCCTTTTACATCACACTTACTCATTAAATCCACTGTTCATATAAAAATATTGATTTGTGCAGTTTTAAAGGAAACAGAGGAAAAGAGCTGCCAGAAACAGAACACTTATGATAATGAATTACTTCACTGTACACCAGTGTAGAGGCTACATCAGAATATTAATGTCCAGTAGTAGTATGTAAATTGCACAGCTGAATTATGTGCAAAAGCTACACTCAATGAGAAGCAAGAGCCTGTTCTAAAATGTTGTTCTCCTGATCAGTTTCATTTTCACCAATTTCATGCACAAGAAATTCCAGAGTCATGTCAAAGCAAAGACATGTCTGAAACAACTCTTTAACACTAAAGCTAATGAAACCACTCTGAAGTTCAAAGTCCATGATGCAACACTGTGAATGCCTCCTCACACTGCAGTTGTTTTTCCCCCATCAACCATAATGTTCCAGAATAAAGTCGTATGGTGATACTCACAGACACGCTGATGACAGGTCTCTGCTCTCTCAGCTAAAGTGGACTTTGGTTATGGTCTCGGTTTGGCCACTGTTTAAACAGGAAGCTGTTTGTTTGTATGTGGTGGTGAGTTTAAAGTCCCATATGTGTAGATTCTGTTCACTGACATTTGAGACTATTGAAGAACCATATTCTCCATATTAGCAATTTTGCATCTCTTTGAATATCTGAAAATCTGTTTCTACTGAAAATGGCCTCAGTCAATCACAAAGCCTACAGACACTTTACACTTAAGTTTTGCTGGTTTCATTTTGTTCCCCAGAAAGAGAAAAACAATTTGTCTGGGAAACATAGAGATAATAAGAAGAATGTAACTTAATAATGTTGTGGTTGAGTCTGATTTCAGTGTCCAGCAGTGACTATTAGTATCCTATTCAACTACTAAACCTATGAAACACTGAGTACATGGTCATAAATGTAGGCTAAATGTCTTTATTTCATTTAGTTTTTTTTTTTTTTTGTAAGGAAATATGTACAATATTAAACATGAATGTTACCATTTGATGTATTGTACCAGTGTTAGCTTCAAGCTCATTTTCACCTGCAGTCCCCCAGCAGGTCACAACATAGTGACACAACAACACAGTCAAACTATACAAACTAAATACAAAACAAACAATACAAATAAGACACAAAGTACACATACACAAAGCCTTGGTACTTAACATTTGAAACTTTGTAAAAATATAACAGGTTTTTACAGAACTCCAACCTTGAATCATAGAATAAGAAGTTTCACTGCTTATCAAGTGGCTTTGAAAATATTACTACACACCTTCGCCAGGAAGGCTTTTACTTAGAAAATATGAAACGGAAGTTTTGCGTATTTCCGTTTCCGCTTTACTCCACCATAGTCTTGACAGTTGCATTTTCATACATCGTATCAGTGCTATAGGGCTGACAGAGGTGTGTGTGCCGGCAGAAGCACTTTAATGAGAAGCCATGGGGGACAAGGCACAGATACAAGAAGCGATTAAAGTCCAAGGTGAAGTCGTCCGGAAGTTAAAGTCAGAGAAGGCGAGCAAAGAGCAGGTCAGTTCTCCGATTTAGCGGTGATATTTAAAGGTGATGTGAAGGCAAGTCCTCAACATGCGGTGAACAGCATGTCCATTTGGCAATTAGCGACAGACGCATTGCTAGGTGGGCAGCTCCGATACACGAAGAAGAACTTCATTCATACCGCGTAGCTAAGCTAACCGGAAAACCCAAGACCAAACGCCGGTTGGCTATGTGTCAAATTATTACGGCCCTTAGAGCATCTGTGTTGAACTGACTCGGTGCTAACGGTGCTGTATACTGAGTCACTATGTCCACTGACGGTTACGTTTAGTGAAACGCTAAACATCATTAAGTTTAAAATGAGAACCTCTTCCTCTGCTGTTTTTAAATGTCAGTTTAACTGAAAGACGCCAAGAGTCTGGTTCATATATGTTCAGTGTTAGATAAGTGAGTCGACATTAAACTGTTCGATGTCTGAGTGATGTTTTTGGAGTAGGGCTAACGACGATGTAACTACTTGCTCCATGCGCTAGTCTCTGGCTACTTGCTACCTGCTATCAAATCAGCTACTTAACCTGCTTTTCACGTGCAGGGGGCTGCTTGTCTGCACCGATGTTTTAATTTTACCGCTAGCTTTAAGTTACCTCAAACAGCGTGGCTAGCCCCCTTCATTCAGTCCACTTAGCTAGCTAGTGCTAACATAGCGTTATGGAACTGACAGGACATGTTAGCCAGCCGGTTCAAAGACCAGATAAAACACGTTTTCTTTGCTAAGGGAAATTTTTAGACATCTCTGTTACCATGCGTTTAAAACGCTAACTTTAAGTCTCTCAACCCAAAATATGTAAAGATGGCTGATGCAATAACTTGCCTTCTTATCACAGACGGATGATATTTGGCAGAATTTTGGAGTACGTAGCTAATCAGGTTTGTTCAGGTGCCACCAGATTGGTAGGTTGGTTGGAAGATCTTAGGTCTGATATGGACGTAATGCCACACCAAATTCTAAATATATCCACAGCATAGCACATAGGAAATCACCTGAGACAAGTTCTAGGTGCCAGTCTTCACCATTGGTTTTGTGTGAGACAAATAGCTGTTTCTTAGTGAATGTGTCATATCTGAGTAGGTAACAAATAGCAGCATCAGTATGTCTTTCTTCCCTCATTTTGTTGTTATAGTCTTCTTCTTGAGTCTGAGTGTGAGACATACGTTCCTTACCAGTATTATCAGTACTTTAAATGGTGAAGCTTGTGGGAAAGAGAGTGTCCCTAACCCTAACCCATTAGTAGCATGCCATTCAGACTGAAGTCTATAATATTTATCATAATAACACAATAATATTGTGACAATATGTCCTGTGTGTTTTGACACTAATTTGTGTTGCTGTTTATGGGATGTGGAAAAGTTTGATACTATTGCCAGTACAGCACCAAATGATACTTTTTCGATACCTTACTTTGAGAAACATTCAAATGTTTATTTTCTAGAACATTTTATGTTTTAACAAAATTCAGAAGAAGCCACTTTTCAGATGTTAAATGCAAAGCGCTATCAGCTGGACATAGCCTTAAAAACGCCAGTTCCTCAGAAGACTCTGGAGGAACTGCCATATGATACTTACTTGTGAGTTAATCGGAGGCTATGAACAAAACTCAGATTTGACAATACGTATTTGTTCACTTGCATTTTAGGAAACATGAAGTATTTAATCAAGCTTTTTAACTGTAAGAAGGAGAATATAAACACAGATGCACTTAATACACTAGACACACAAGGGTAAGAGCAGGACCCTGTCTGTCTCTCTCTGTCTGTCTGCGTGTGTGTGTGTGTGTATATGAGGGCTGTATTGGGCAGTTTGCTTTGATTGACTTGGTACATCTCATGTTCTGTCCTCCACGCTGTGATTCTGATGGTGATGATGCGTCATGCCCCACCCTCCCCTAGTGCTAGGGTTGCTTACCACTTTTCTCCTGTTCTTCCTGCCTGACTGTGGATGACCTCGACCCGCCTCGCCACTAATCATCAACGTCATCTGCGTCTGGGGAATCCAACCCTCCTGGACGTTACTGCACAACGCTCCTTCTACCGACGATTGTGATTGGCTGCTGTGGCTGGCGCTGGACAATACCACTGGAAAATGCTGTACCTATGATGCACTGCTGAACTTGTGCTTGTCCAATTTCTGGACTTTTTTTTTTTTTTGAACCCTTATTTTTTTTGTATCCCCTGTTCTGTGGGATGAACATGCTGGGCATGTTTTGTATTCGTGCTTGCTCTGGTCTGGTGGGCTTTCGGACTGCAACACGTGTCCGATCTCTGCACTCTTTTCCGGGGATCACCGTGGCTCAGGTAGGCCTCTGGTGCTGCGCGAATGTGTGTGTTTGGAAACATTTCCTGTTGTAAAATCATGTGTAGTTTTTCAGGTTTCTCGCTAATGGTGACCAGTGCAGTATAGCACTTAGAGGACTTCTACAGCAAGTGTTCACAAAGTTCTTACCTCCTGGTCTGTGTGTGTGTTGCAGATTGATGAGGAGGTGGCCAAACTTCTGGAGCTGAAGGCTCAGTTAGGAGGAGATGATGGCAAACATCAGTTTGTGCTCAAGACAGCAAAGGTAAGCCTGCTGTATTCAAACACATTCACCCAGTTCAGCCAGTTTATTCACTACAGCCCTGCTGATAGATACACACCTAACTCACTTATTTCTTTAAAACAGATTTGGGTAAAGCTCATTTAACAGACACATGGAAATAAAACAAATGTCTTTCTCTGTCAGGGAACGAGGGACTACAACCCCAAGCAGATGGCCATCAGAGAGAAAGTCTTCAAAACCATCATCGGCTGCTTCAAACGCCACGGAGCAGAGACCATCGACACACCTGTTTTTGAACTAAAGGTAGATTTCCGTCACAATTCCTCATGTTTGCTGCATACTACGTTTGCACGTGAAGACTGGGAAACTCAAACATTATGTTCCTGTTGGTGTGTAGGAAACGTTGACAGGGAAGTATGGAGAAGATTCCAAGCTCATCTACGATCTCAAAGACCAAGGAGGGGAGCTGCTGTCCCTCAGATATGACCTCACTGTATCCTTCATATGCAGAATTATCTCTCACTTTTCTATAATTTATGCCATTTTGTTTCTGTTAGATGTCAGATTATTGTGTCGTTTGCTTGTGGTTTAATGGTTTGTGCTTCTTGTAGATAATTGTTTTTCTACACACTCACCATTGTTACTGACTTTTTTTTTTCTTAAATACACCTTATCTCCACAGACTAAACTCCTATATCAGTCTGTCATCTTATGTTTTATCCACTGGACCCACATTTGAATGTTTTTGTTCATCATCAGATTTTCACATAGCCAGGGAAATTAAAAGTGTGCTTCCAGCAATTCTCCAGAAAGCACCGTGAAAAACAGGTGGATTGTAGATGAATCAGAACTGGTCAGGAGCTACAGTGTGCTATTCACCTGATACATGCAGGTTGTTGAATAAGACTTTTTTAAAAAAACAGTAATTAGCTCATTTGTCCTTTAACATTCTTATTTAGTTTTCGTCACTGATGGAAAAATGTTAAACATTGAGAGCCGTGTGTTGTCCTTGACCTTTCCTCTTTCAGGTGCCCTTTGCCCGCTACCTGGCAATGAACAAGATAACCAACATCAAACGCTACCACATCGCTAAGGTCTATCGCCGCGACAACCCAGCCATGACCCGTGGACGCTACCGAGAGTTTTACCAATGTGTGAGTCATCCATGTGTGTTTTTGGTCTTTTGGAATCAGACCTGATTTAATACACAAATATGGCTGGGACTTTGTCAGCAGTACTGCAGTTAATGAATGTGTGTGTGTGTGTGTGTGTGATCAGGACTTCGACATAGCAGGACAGTATGATGCCATGATCCCAGACGCCGAGTGTCTGAAGATCGTCCACGAAATCCTGAGTGAGCTGGACCTCGGAGACTTCCGTATCAAGGTTTGTCGCATCAGTTCAGTCGAATATGTAGAAGTGCGGACTATGATTGGTCGGTGTCGATGTCTGTAACCACGTCCTCCATTTCCAGGTCAACGACAGACGCATTCTCGATGGGATGTTTGCTGTGTGTGGTGTTCCAGGTGACAAGTTCCGTACCATCTGTTCAACAGTGGATAAACTGGATAAGGTATGGAGACTTACGCCTGTTTACATACATAGGATCTCTTCATTTACAGAAACAAGTGTGTGTAGGAATATAGACAGTGCTCTGCACTTGTTTCTATTGGAATGAGGGGCCAGACCTTCATACTGTAGTTACGGTTTGTGTGATGTTGACCCTGTCAGTTGTTGCTGTGTGGCTTTGACCCAATTCCTCATGCTGCTTCTCCTCTAGATGGCTTGGGAGGATGTGAAGAAGGAGATGGTGAATGAGAAGGGCTTGTCAGAGGAAGCTGCCGACCAGATTGGGGAGTACGTCAGTATGCAGGGTGAGACTTCCCCCAAATCCACACAACATATGAGACATCAGGGGCATCATACAGGAAGGGGGGCCAGAATATTAGAAACACCTCTAAATATGAGGCAGCAGTGTACAAAACCACCCACTATGACCTCTTTCAGCTCAGCAGCAAAGAGCAGACACACGGTTACTGACCAGCTGCTGAACATAGTGGAGCATTTAGCAGCTAAAGATCTTTCCCTCAGGAGTGGAAACGCACACAGGCCCAGGTAAATGCCTGCGTTGCTCTGTGTCTTCTACATGTGCAAATAGGCACCTGTTTGTGTTGTAGGTGGAATGGACTTAGCAGAACGCCTCCTTCAGGACCAGAAGATGTCTCAGAGTAAGCAGGCCTGTGCTGGCCTCTCAGACATCAAGCTGCTCTTCAGCTACCTGCAGCTCTTCCAGGTCACAGACAAGGTGAGACATACTGTTACATCATAATGTTTTTTTTTTTTTCATTAATCTCTAAACATTTTTATACTTTTACACTTTCTTTGTTTCATCATACCTTCTCTGTTTCTGTTCACACTCCATCATCTCCAGGTGGTGTTTGACCTCAGTCTGGCCCGCGGCCTGGACTATTACACAGGAATCATTTATGAGGCCGTGCTGACTCAGGCAGGTGTGGCTCCAGTAACCAATGACAGCCAACACGGGGCACCTGCAGAGGAGAACGTCAGCGTGGGCAGTGTGGCTGGAGGGGGTCGCTATGATGGCCTGGTGGGCATGTTCGACCCAAAGGGCAGGAAAGTGCCGTGTGTGGGCGTCAGCATCGGCATTGAGAGGATCTTCTCCATCATGGAGCAGAAGGCTGAGGTAATGTAAAATAAAAAAATGCATCTTTGTTTTTCTGCCAGTTATTCATTTCTTTTTTTTAAAAGTGGTGTATATGTCCAGACTGTAACAGCATTGTTGTGTTCAGGTCTCAGCAGAGAAGGTTCGTACCACAGAGGTTCAGGTCATGGTGGCGTCTGCTCAGAAGAACCTGCTGGAGGAGAGACTCAGACTCGTCACTGAGCTCTGGAATGCTGGGATTAAGGTGTGTGAGGGATTTCTTGGTTCTGTACTCACCTTATGTGACCTGTCAGTGTTTTTGTTTGTTCCCTTTCTGGTTTGGTCTCTTAACCTGTGGTTGCTCTTACCAGCTCTGATAAACTAATGCCAGAAGTCATGGTATTATCCTGCTGGAAGTAGCCTTTAGAAGATGGTAAACTCGGTCAGCAACAATACTACAATACTGTGGCATTCAGACCATGACTTATTGTATTAAGGCCCAAATTCTGACCCTGTCCACTGCAGACTCAGGTTTCTGGAACCTGATGTGGTCTCTGCTGTTCCTCCTCAAGGTCTGATGTTCTGTTCAGTCTGAGAAGCTTTTCTGCTTAGCACAGTTGTAAAGAGTGGTTGTCTGAGTTAGCGTAGCCTTTCTGTCTGCTCCTACCAGTCTGACCTCTGACCTCTCTCATCAACAAAGTGTTTCTGTCCTCAGAGTAGCTGCTTCACTGGATGGTTTTAGTTTCTGGCTCCATTCTGAGTTAAAGTCTAGAGTGAAAGTGTGAAGGGTTCTTGATTCATGTAACGCAGTGGGACACACGTCAGCATTTAACACTTCCATCACAGTTTGACTATTTTCAATGAGATTTTTCATATGTTTGTTATATGGAGATGCATATCTGTACTGAAACATTCCGTTTCATGTTAAAAAGCGTGCAGACATCCTGCTGATATTTCTTTCAGTGCAGGATCTTTTTTTGCAGCAGATGGCTTGATGCAGGTGATCTGACGGGGAGTTATCTGGAAAGAATTTTTTGACAGCCATACTTTAAAGAATGAAAGTGGATTTCTGAAAAGTACAGGTGATTGAATTCCGTGTGTGTGTGTGTGTGTGTGTGTGTGTGTGTATCCAGGCAGAGGTGATGTACAAGAAGAACCCCAAACTGCTGAGTCAGCTGCAGCACTGTGAGGAGTCGGGAATCCCCCTGGTGGCCATACTGGGAGAACAGGAGCTGAAGGATGGAGTGGTGAAACTACGCGACGTGGCCACCAGAGAGGAGGTACGACTGACACACAGTGTACGGGGTTTATTTGTGCTGTCACACACACACAGACACGTTCATGCCAAACAGCTGTAGGCAGTGATGTGCTGGAACAGGATGCTGATGGAAGGAGCTGATGTAAACTATTCAGGCTTTAAGACTTTGCACAAAGACAGAGCAGCTCCTGCCTGAGTGATGTGGGGTGAGACTGTGTTTGACTGTGTTCTTCTCTCGTTTCCTCTCCACAGTTTGATATTTCCAGAGCTGAGCTGATAGCTGAGATCAGGAGGAGGACCTCTGAGGCGTAGCCGCTCCTTCCTGTGGAGCTACCGCCTCAGCCGCTTCACCCGATTGGTTCAAACACAGACAAACCTTACGCTGAATTTCTTGTCTCCTCTCTAAAGCATGTTGGACATCAGTGCAGCCCACACTGAAAACACACATCCAGTCTCATTTTCACAGCAGCGATATACACAAATGGAGCCCGTGTGTTAAGACTGTAACATAACAGGAATTCAAAAGCAATGATGGTAACTGGAGGTGTTATATGTCCTGGATGTTCTCTGTCATTACAGAACATGCAGAGCATGAACAGCATCATGTAAATGTAGGAGTTGTGTATCCGAGGGACATGTACATGCTTTCATTATCGTTTTAACAGTAGTGTGCTCTGAGCAACAGATGCTGCTAATCAAGCTACTCATGTCCAAGCAACGTTTCTTAGACTCCATAAGATGAAACTGCTGGAGGTCAGTTTGGTCTTCATCACATCATTTTAGAGCAGCATCCCTGTTTTATCTGCTCAGGACCAAGGATGAGAAGCTCCTTACTTTCTACCTGAATCCATCGATGAGTTATCAAACAGGCTTGTTCTGTCCACTGTCTTAAATAAACACTTTCATGTCGAACATGGTTTCTGTGTTGACTTGAGTCTTGTTTCAGACAGGTGTCTGTCTGCTGTCCATCTGTCCACTGAAAGGGTCAGCTCAATTTAAAAAAACAAAAAACAGATTTATCTCTGCTATCAAACCATCCTGACATTTACTTTTATTTAGTTGTTTTTTTTTCCAGAGATGGACATGTTGGGAAAACCTGATTAAATAAGTTTTTTTGTAAATTGGTGTCACTGACCTTTTCAGATTTTAAGATTGTTGAAGCTCCAAACCAGATCATTTAAACAAAATGGAATCCATGATTGAGTTTCCTTAAATAGCTACATCCCAAATGTTGTCAGATGTGAGTAGTCTGATGCCAGCAGTGTTCAGAGCACCACAGTCCTCCCACTGCAGCAAGGACCTGGGCTCTCCAGATGATAGGATAAGAAAACAGAAAAAAAAACCTTTCACAACACATTTCCCACTTTTTGTAAGTTGGTCTTTTTTAATGGTCCTCATAAATGGAGTGGATTCCAGTCCACACCATGTCCATGAAGTAACAATACCATCACATTTTCTTCTCAGATCTCATTTAATTAAAATGAGGAACCGATCCAACGATAACACACAAAAAAAGCATGCATAAAACAAACTGCAGAAGTTCAAACGAGACAAACGGGTCCACTACAGCTCTAATAAAAACATGCAGAAATGAACAAACTACATTTAAGATCAAACGTCTTTTCTTGGATACATAACATCTCTGACTAAACTAACAGATTCTGAAACAGTGCTGCAGGTAGAGGCCTGCTGGTATTCGCTGAGTCGTCAGTGGGCAAGCTGGTTCTTGTAAACCCTCTGCAGGACCTGCTCGGCTGCAGCCTGCCGAGCTCCCTCCAGCGTGGCGGTCACAGTGGGTCCCGGCAGGATCATTACCAGCCCTTTGAAGGGTGCGGGTAACCTGGGGATACACACTGTGTAGGTAAAGTAGAGGAATCCATCTGGCCCAGCATGGCTGTAGTACATCTCATAGAGTGGCCGTCCAACCCCAGTCGCCTCACACACCTTACGCAGGAGCATCACTGACGACCCTGCAGAAACTAGCTGCCCCTTGGAGGAAGACGAGGTGGAGGAGCAGGGAAGGTGGGGGTGTGGGGGGGTAGTGGGTCCTCCCACTGCCCTGCAGAAACCCGGGGTAATGGATGAGTGGCCGGCCAGACGAGGAGGCAGGACTGAGGGCCGTGGGGAATTCAGTGGGGGCGCCAGGAGGCTCTCTGGGGGTTTCTGTGCAGGCGGTGGCTCGTCCGAGTTCACAATCACTGCTGACTGCCACTTGATTGAGACGGTCAGCGCAAAATGCTTCTTGAATGCTGGAAACAAACAGAGGAGGAAGTGCAGCAAGAAGTACCACAGCTGTTTTACAGAAGCAGAGAATGTTTCAGCAAGTTATGGAAACGCTCGTCCCAAACACCGTTCAGAACATGTGACGTATGGTCGTTTCTTGTTGAGATACTAAACATAATTTAGTGTCTGTTAACTTCACATGTCTGTCATTTTTAATGTCTCTGTGCTGCAGGGCCTGGATTAACTTTTCACTTTAAAATCACCTGAACATAGAATTTGTCCTGGGTCAGGGGGTGCAGGGTTACACAGTGATTCAGCATCAGCAGGAGCTCACCTACCTTCCACTAGCATCTTCTTGGCCATAGAAGCAGAGTGGTGGGATGAGAAGGCCACTATGGCCGACACTCCCTCTATACCAGGCCCGGCCTTCAGAGACACTCTCTCCACGCCCTCTGCCAGCTCACGCAGGACCTGGAGACATTTACCCACAAAGCAGTCGCAGCCTTAAAACCACCTCTGAGGTACTTCCTGCTGCACACAGGCTGGTAACAGTGTACTGCTCCTATAAAATGAGCTGAAGAGCTCCTTTCATCCGGACTGACAGAGGGGGGCGATACTGTTACTGAGCCGTGTTTTTAGTTCGAAGAAAAACAAGTCCTGCTTCAGACAATGACTAATATTAGACTGAATGGATGCTCCTGTCACGCTAGGACAAAGACGGGCCACAGTGCCACTGTACCTGCAGCAGGTCCTCTTGCCTGGTGGCGGCCGGCAGGTCTCCGACACAGAGGTGTCTCTTCTCTGTGCTGCGGCGGACGCTGAGGCAGAAGCCGGGCTCCAGAATGTGGCCGTGCAGCAGGCGGATGGCGTCAGAAGCTACAGCCGACGAGCTGTATTTGGCGTATGCGAAGCCGCGGTTCTGCCCGCTGAAGTTCATCATGAGTCTGAATTCCCACAGTGGCCCCACAGAGCTGAACAGGGGGATGAGCAGGTCCTCGTAAGCATCCCGTGGAATCTGGCTGATGAAGACCTCACAGCGGGCACCCGGGGTGGGGCCGTCCCACCCTGGGAGCAGAAAGGACAGGGCTCTCGTCAGGTCAGGTGACACATGAAACCATTTCACTTTGTATTTTGTCAGCTAACACGAGCTCCAAACGGCTGGAGTGATTCGATCTTTTTATTCGTGGCAACAATCTCCCTGAAGAGAAAACACCAACAATTACCTGATTTTTACTAACAGGTATTTCCCCCCCCCTTCAGGTAATCTAAAAATGCCAGTGGCCCTCTCTGTGTTTGGTTTGTCCGTTCGAGGCTACTGTAGAAGCATGGCGGTGAAACATGAAGTCATTCTAAGTTAACGAAAACACGAATGAAACACTAATGAAAACATCGTTAGAAATACAGTACTAAAGATCCCCTTTAGTCCTACACACTGGTCCGTTAAAATGAAATGAAATAAACAGCTGCTATCCCACTCATCTTTCCTGACTTCCACTCCACTTCACTGTGATCGTGTGTAAAGGCGGGTTGATGGAGCTGAGCAGCAGCAGCCTCTCTCACCCTCAGGTGGGCCTCCGTACTTCCTTTGGCCATTTACTTGAGTCAGTTTTGTACTGGTTGTTTTCAGCCAGGTTTCCAGCGCCTGCACCCGCTCAAGGTTCAGCACCTGACGGGAAAACGAAGCGGGAACAGTTCCTCAGTGACAGCACCTCTGAAGCTAACAGGACAGACCATCAGAATACAATCAAGTGACATTTAAGACTTAAGAGCATGGTGCATGGTAAATGCTCACATTCATCCATTCACACACACATTCACACATCGGGGGTAATTTGGGGTTTGCACATGGACCGGAGGAGCTGGGACCAGATCAAACCTTCTGATTAGTGGACGACCTGGTCTACCTCCTGAGCCACAGCTGCTCCTGCAATCACAATTTTCCCTAGTCTACTGTGACACACCAGTTGTCGGCAGTGATTGGTCTATAAGGACCAACAATTAATCAGCACACATGAAGCAGTTTAAGTTTGTGACATGTTGGATTCATCATGAACATGGAACATCTAAACACCATGCACTCACTGTAGAACCTCTGGAGGTGGTCCTCACATAATACTGACTGATAACGATACTCTACTTCTCTCTTCAATGTAGCTGACAGAAACATTTCAAATGCCGCCATGCAGTTCCATGTGTCCCTGTGATGTCCACTAGATTCAGGATCCCGGTCCCTGTCACGGTTTACTTCATTAGTGAAGTTAGGCCGTATTTTCAGCAAAGCCAACACTCGGTGAGGTTGGCGGGAGATTTATTAAAGTAATGAGCAGCAGGTGGGGCTCAACCAAGCCTGGCGCTTTGGAAAAGGAAGAGACAATAACAGCAAAACAAAGTATAATGAGACCAACCGACACACAGAGTGACTTTGTACAGCACAAGCCGCCGCGAGCACTTTTACCCAATGTAACCAACTACGCGCGCGTGTTCATAAACAGCTCGCGACGCTTCCGACACAAACTGTCTCGTCATCTCTCCTGAATCTGTCTCGTGGTTGTACTTGAATTGCACGCACACAACAAGTAAATCTCCCCGCTGTGGGATCAATAAAGTCTTATCTTAGTCCAGTCAAAGCCCTCGTGCCTTCACAGCTGCTCGCGCTTCATTTACCCAGACCACGGTTTGTTTGTTTGTTTTAATCAGGTCAATTCCTGTTTACTTAAAAACAACACAGGCAAACATTTCAAAAGTTACCTGGCTCTGCTTCCGCTCCATCATCTCCACCTTAGTCGCGTTAGCGCGGACAGTGACGCCACTCCGCGGCCCCGTGCCAAGCACCTGGATCCGTCCCACTATTGGACGACACAGTCCACCTGACACCGCCCACCTTCTCACCGTCCCCTCTGTGCCGTGTCCTCAGGATGGGAGGACCGAGTCAAACTCGGTTGTTGAGTTTGAATGATTTGATGGGAATTCCGGCTCTTTTAAGAGAGCCGGTTCTTATGGCTCGGCTCACTAAAAACAGCCGGCTCTCTCGGCTCCCAAGTGGCTCCTCAGATTTTTTTTGTTGTTTAAATTAATTTATTACCAAAATAATGTAAAATTATGTGTAAATTTCACACTGGTGTCTGGTGTCAGAAGTTGCAGGGCATCATGTGCATGAGTAGACAGACCTCTGTGAACTGTGGTTATCATAACCTCACCTCTTTCATGTAACTCTGAGATGAAGTGAACATTGGAAAAGCTGAGGTTTGAAAGTGTGTTTGCGTGTTGTAGTTGTGTGTGAAAGCAGCTCCCTCTCAGATTCCCAGTTTTAAGTATCAGCAATATACTTAAAACACCAGAGGGTCTTTGTTGAGAGGAGCTTTGTGAACATCAGTGAAATAATGGATGAATTAAACATTTTAATAAACACAACAGAAGCCGTGAGTGTGGGCACATCAGCCTCTTGTTGTCCTGTGATTTTAGGAACATATGAAATATTGCTGTTGAGCTAAAGTGTGACATTTTTGAGTTACATGTTAAATTACTGAGATCTCCAAGTAACTGAAGGAACAGATGCAATTAATCCAAGAGTCAGTTCAAACAAACACACCTCCCTCAGCTGACTAAGTGCTCTGCAGGGGCCAGAAGTGGGAATACATAGTACAAAGCTAATGTAATCACACGCAATCAGCATATACTCGGCTGTGGTTTTCAGTTTAATGCTTATTTATTTATTTACAGGAAAAACAGAACAAACCAATAAAACAGAAAAAGTATGGACAGAAATACACTGCTCACAAAAATTAAAGGAACACTTTTTTTTATTGGGCCTGGTATGAAATCAGTTAAACCTGTCTGATAATTTTCTGGTTGGTTAAGCAGCTGAGGGCATCGTTAATCACTTTCAGCTGT
>JBBMJY010000002.1:773682-788063 GCA_037833715.1 Toxotes lorentzi | reverse complement strand
CAGACAATTTAGACGATGATTTAACACAACAAACGTGGAATTAAAAGAGGGAGTACTAACTTTTGAACAGGACTGTATTGTTATCGAAGCCATGATTTGCTTGCAGCTTGGCCCTTTGATGAACATCAGTCCCTCGCTCTTCCATCTCTGCTGATGATGTCTGATAAAGCATATATCACACAAGAAAACACACAAAAAAATCAACACTATACAAATTTAGCAACAGCTTACTTACATTCAAATGACTTTCAATCTCACCTTTTTCATTTGTGTCACAAAGGCCCTGAAAGTGTTTTTCTCCATGCAATATCTGAAATGTCAGAGAGAAAACCTGGTATACTTTTTGTCATTGTAAGGACAAGATTACGTTCACATAAAACCTGATGTGATCTGTGTCAGACCGTACATGAAGTTGAAACTGGCAGGAGAAATTGCCCCTGTAGTTTAAAGCAGAATAAACTTACCCAACAGCAACGGGAGCAGGTGCAGCATGCCTCCGGTAAAAATGAGCCTTAAACCGTCCATACCCGGCTCCAAGGCACTGAAACAAACAAATGTACTCTGCAGTGGAGAACATAAACTCTCAATGTTTTAATCAAGTTACCACAAAAATTACAATTAAATATTTCCCCAGACATACTAGAAAAACAAATACAGAAAATAAAATCCCGCACATGCGTTAGACAAAGTCAGTTCTTCTAACCTGCAACTAGCAGTAACCCTTAGTTTAGAAAACAAAGTGAAGCTTCCTTTGAAACTATTACTCTCAAACGAAGTAAATCCAAGTTTACTCACCTTCAGCAGCAATTAATGTTGAACTGCCAACGGCAAAAATCGTAACGAGTCAAGTGCGAAACCAAGGTTCAAAGTCTGGCGCGCAAAAATGGCGCTAGCTAACGTTCAAAAGGTTAAACTGAGTCGACCTCCTACCCCTCCCCTCGGTGTTTCTCCCGACCATTTTCTCGCGCGTACAACGCTCGCCCGCGTGCGTTTCTTTTCTTCTTCTTCTTCTTCTTCTTCTGCGGAAGCAAACTGTATAATTTTAAAAGTGAGCATAAAAGAAATCTGTAATTTCTACTGAATATCACTGCAAATTTTATGACAATGACCTGCTTGTGACATTATAGTATTTTCCAGTTATTTTGACCAAAATATTATATTTTCACAGTAAAATTGTGCTTATATATATAGTTATATACTATTTCTTGATTTAGAGTAATTCAATGTGTTTTCTACGGTGATATACTATTTTGACAATATTTCACAATTACACAATGGAAGAGAGGTTTTGTTTATGACGAGATATTAACTTATGAAATCAATGAAACAAAATGAACTGTTCAAAAAATGAAATAAATAATTACATGCCGCTTGATTCTGAGCTCCCAGGATAAATTCTTGGTCTTTTTTGTTGTAGGCTAACAGGCAATGCAGGCTGTTAACCAACAATTCTGTTTTCTATTCACGCCAAGTAAGAAAACAGTTTGTTTAGTAGGACGCTGTTCAAACGTAACAGGAGGTATCGTTTACTGTCACCACAACGAAGAATCTGTCTCCTCTGAGCTTAAGTTTCAAGATTCTCTTTTGTGACACATGGAATGTTCACATTCCATCATACTACATATGCAAATTTACATTCTGATTACACACACACACACACACACACACACACACACACACACACACACACACACACACACACACACACTTTATCCGAAGGAGGAGAAAGAGACAGAGCTGGAGAGGCAGGGCTGCAGGTGCAGTCATACATGGTTTTAATGATGTGGGCAAGAATACCATGATATGTATAATGTATATATACTTACATAGCCTACATATATATGCAATGAGTGTGTTGGCTACAGTAACTTTTAATAAAGGCTCTACATGACATGAAATTGTTGTCTGGAGTCTGAAGTCTATCATAAATTCAAAAAGCCTCAGCTTCCAGGGGGGCCCTGCAGACCAATTTCATGTCCCCACCAATGTGAAAATCAAACCTACGCCCTTTGGGTTACATTTTAATTTTCTAATCAGAATGAAACTCCAGCAGAGATGAGAGAGGGTTGATCAGGGGCCTCATAGTGAAGTTGGCTTGGAGAAAGGTGATCTCTGTGTCCCTTACATGAAAAGACAAACCAAGCACACTTGGATAGATGCAATACTTATTTTCTGTCAAGTATTACAGTAAGGAACAGGTTGCACCAGCTGAACCCAGGAGGAGAATATCCTGTGTCTCAATGCCCCATTCCTCAAACGCTCAGTCATGTAGTGCCCCGATGGATGATGCTCTGGCATTTTGAATAATATTAATAACCCTGGCTATAATGGAATTAATACATCTGTGAAATGTCACTCACACCACACAGTGTCAGTGATGGGAATTCCGGCTCTTAAAAAAATTACTAATGTACAAAACATACATCATATAAAATATTTATTATTTATATGTCTTATAGTATTTACTGTGTATACTGTGTATACTGTTAGGTTATTTGTAGAGCCTGCTCGATATGAGATTTTAACCTTGCATACTCCACACTCTTTGTATTATGGATGTAATTGAAATGCATCCAAATTTTACTGCGTTTCCTGCGGCCACTCATTTTCTCACCTTTCCAGCCTGTAGTTTCTGTAGCAGCTGCTCTCTCTCTCTCTCTCTCTCTCTCTCTCTCTCTCTCTCTCTCTCTCTCTTTCTCTCATGTCTTTCTCCCCGTTCCTCCCCCTCCTGCTCAGTGCAGACACACCACACATCAGGTAGTTGACCAATCACGTGAACAGAAAAAATCCCCCCTAAGCAGCTCCGGCTCACCGGCAGGAGTCGGCCCCCATCATTCACTTCAAAGAGCCGGCTCTGAGAGTGGCACATCACTAGTTAGAATGTGAGCGAAAAGAACTAGAACTAAAGGGTGAAAATGTAACAGGATAAACTTTATGAAATTATTTGATATATTTCAAATACACTAAGGCCACGTGGATTTATTTAAGAAGATGCTTGACTGAATAAAAAAGACGTTAGTTTGGTGTTGGAGCAGGTCTAACATCCATAAGCTGCTCCATTTTTTTTAGCTACATATGCTAAATGCTGTCACAGCAGAGTGTGAAGATGCTCTGTGCATGTGACCTCAGGGTCCACCAGGCATGTCTGGTAGGTATACTATTAAGAGCTTTATATTCCAGGAGGAGAATCTTAAATTGGATTGTGAGAGCAGCGGAGGTTACTGAAGTATTACTGCAGTGGACCAAGAACAGCGAAATGACACCCAGCTGATCATCCTGCCAGCTGTTCTGGCTGGTGTTTCCCAGTCCCAACCATCAGTTTCTATTCCTGCAACTGTAGACTACTTGCAAATGCTAAGAAAGGTGTGGAACAACCCAGCCAGTGCACCATGATTTAATGCTGGATTTACCAAACTGACAAGGTCAATATGGTTCTTAGACAGGGCCATCACATATGCTACCTGTCGAAAGGGAAATGGTGGCCCTGGTGTCACTGGGCCCAGAACAGATGACTTCCAACCCCCAGTTCCTGGCCACGTGACAGCCTAACCCCACTGCCTGGCCAAAGAATGTCACATGACAGCCAGTCTGGTGTACAGTGCTGCCACATGAGCGGCCGGCTTGGGAAGTGCACCAGTGCAGTGCAGAGGGACTATCAGCCTCTACACCAGACTTCATGGTCCTAGGGGTTTGGTAGGTGGCAGGGCACAGAATTTGCAGGCTCTGGTACAATTGTAAGTAATTCATTACAGCGTCAACAAAGCTACCAACCACACTCTTACCCTAAGGAGACACCCCAAAGAAAGCACCGCCCTTGAGGGTCAGGACCTCAGGGGAGTAACACATGAGACACCCAAACCATGGCAGCAAAATGCCCCACAGCATAATAGAGCTGACATAACTCTTCTACTCATGGAGAACATGGTAAAGGACACTCACTGACCAATTCACCGTTTTCCACAGCTGTGTAGACCAGGTCCTCTGGTTTTTGCACCACTGAACTCTCAGATGTTCATTCATTTTTGTAATGAGGGCTTTAAGCTCTGCAGTCCTACTATAAGCAGCAGCTAGACCCAGCCACATGCTCTGTTAACATAGCTTTATGCTTACTTCAGTCACTTCTGTATTCAGGAAGACCATCTAATACTATTAAAGTGCATGCAGTTGCCATCTGCTTTCATGAGGCAGAAGGAGTAGTGTCGGTTGGGAGACACCCCATTGTGTCTCAGTTCATGAAGGACCCATACCAACTGTGGCCAGGCAAGTTACTAAGTGCTCCAACACGGGATCTCCCCTTGGTGTTGAAATCGCAAACTCCTGCCTCTCATGAATCAAGAATAAGCGGAAGGATGGCATCATTCAAGGTGACACTGTGGTGACAGTTATTGTCGGTCACATACATGGGAGACTGCTGTTAATGAAGTACCTATTTTAACCCAAACCTAACCAAACCTTTCACATAGCATTGTCCTGCCATGAAAGGGTTAGTTATTTATTTTTCTGTGAGGCAACCCTCCCAGCATGCACTGGGGAAACTGATTCATGGACATAAGCATTTTATGCATGTTCCTTGTTATTGGTGTTGTTAACACTCCATACTGTATGCTCCATAGTGTTTCCAATGTTGGCATTTTCATCCCAGTGAAATATTAGACATGACCAGTGAACATGGCTAGACTATAAGGCTATAAGAGGTGTGATTACCTCAGTTACCCACATATACAGAGCAGGGCCCACATGCCCACAGAATCCTGACAGTTGTAGTAAATTCTGTGACACCTGTAGTGAAGGCTGGAAACATTATGTGTTATTTCACAATATATACCACACAGTGAGTATTTAATCCACGAAGTGATTATAGCTAATGAGCCGCCAGCTCTTCTCTCCCACTCTCACTCAAGTGTGTTCTTCCTTTTGCAGCAACAAAATATTTTCAGCGCATGAATTAAATCAGCATATTTCTGTAGACTGGCAGACACCACCAGAACCAGAATCTACACAAAGTGACAAACAGAGAACTCACAGACCAGACCACAGGGAGAATATCACCCAAACATGCCAGAGAAACATGTTTATATAGTATAAGTGTTGCATGATATGAAAGTACTTTGCATGATAAAAACATCAATAATAGTAGAAGAAACCTGAGACATTTGAGAGTTTGCCGCACATAAAAAAACTCAGCTCTAGACTTTTCACTGACTGAAGCAGTGTCCTGTATTTGACTTTAAACTATCACATGTAATGTGTGTGGAATTCCACAAGGTGTCAGTGTAGCATCATATCTGCTGTTTGACATTCCAAAATACTTAGTTCAGCGTGGAACTAAGTCTGAGACCACCTGGGAAAGTGGTCTCAGACACTCAACCGAAATCATATTTTGTAATGTTACTATACAAAGCAACGCGTGGAAGCACTTCATGACACCAAGCTTCTTGCTGCACATTGAACCACTCTTTACATGGAATAAATGTTGAAGATTAATGATACCATTAGTCTTTGCAGTCTAATGCAGTTCTGGATGGTATTTTAAAAACTATATCAACCATGCTATGCTTTAAAAAAAAAAAGAAAAGAAAATACCATTAAAAAAAGCTGTTTATAATTTAGTGAAATTCATTGTGTGCTCAGCTCAGTACATGCCTGGTTGGACCAGTCTGATACATGTGTGTGCAGTATTGTTCATTAATAGTCATGGCATGCACAAGCCAAGTGAAAAAAAGTATATATATACACACACACATATTTAAACATCTATATATGTACATGTATAACATAAGGAAAACGACAACTAAAACAAACACGAGAGTGATGATACGGGGGAAGTGCTGCTGGTGTGAAGATGAACAGAATGCATGACAAAAAAAGAAACGCTGTCACAATACTTAGAATGAAAACATGTTTTATTAAATTTGATGATTTACAGTACATGTAATAACTGACCAGTGTAGAGCGAACATCACAAATTCAACATTTCTATATCTTTTTCTGCAGCCTACCTATCCACTTCAAATAATATAGAACATTTTACCTGTGTTAAAAACAGTTTGTGGGAAACCTATTTCTGTAAATATAAAATACGCCTCAGACAATTACCAATACTGACAGTGTCAGTAATAAATGAAATGTACAGTTGCATCAAGGTACAACATTACCATCATTTGTAGTATTTCTTCTTCAGAAACAGCGGAGACATTATTTGTCTTAACAATGAATTGCTATTCTGTATTTATTCATCATATTCATTTTCCCTCCTCATTGGACCAGAGCACAAGTTATAACGTGATAATCCATTACTCTCTGATTGTAGGGTATGTAACATGTCAGCTACATGTTAAATCTTATAAAATTGTCATGAATTCATTACCGTCATTACTGGCTCTGCCCTGTTAAAAATGGTATTATGACCTGAAAGTAAACTTCTACAACATCCATATATAAACCATGCACTAACTAAAAAACATTCACTTTTGCAAACAGCGAGGTCAAACAGCAGAGAGCTGAAGGTTGAGGACGTCTGTTTTCACCACAAGGAGGAGTTTTCTGTCATTGTGCTGCCAAGTGTGTTGTGCAGGATAAAGTACAGGTGTCTGGCACGGAAGGAGGGCTGTTGCTTTGTCAGCGACACAAACATTATTTTCAGAAAGCAAAATGCTGCATTATACAGTAGCTTATAGGAAAGCAAACTGCAGCCGCACCGCTGACTTTGATTTTCAGCTGAGCTATTTGTTTCAGTTACACAGGCCTTCTCTGTCCTCGCTTCCTGTGTGTGTGTTTGTGTGTGTTTCATCTGGCTTTCACACATTCCTGCTGCACACACACACATAAATTCACGATCATTTGATAGAAGCCGGACCGGAGAGAGGGAGATAGAGTCGTCATTCAACCTTTATTTCAATATGCTGTGAAGAGAAGAGTTTTGAATGATTTTTAATTTTGCTTCAGGAACATCACATCCATAATTAGATGGATTATTTTAGGAACCCCTCTCGCTGTATTTCCCACAGTCAGCTGAGAAGAAGCACGACGCACAGCATTAGTTCAGGCACAGCTCCAAAGTCGCCTCTGTATTGGCTGATTGACTCCAGCTGACTGCCACATCCGATCATTATCGTTATCAGTCATGAAGGTGTACATCTCAGACATTATGACCCGTCTCTTTCCTGATGCTCATGCTCATTGCAGTGCCTTTTGCTGCTGCACCTCTCTGCACCACTCCGACTTCCTTTGAAGGTTATAATCACTACATTACTTGGCAAATTAAAAATTTGCATTGAAATTGTATGATGTCCATATGAAACATGATGCGTTATTATGCAATATTATGTAACTACCCAATAGGATGGTATAATAATTACAGTAGTTCACAATAAAACACTGGGCTGTTCTGCTATATATAGAGTACTATTGTAATATTGATTGAATAATGATATATATATATATATATATATATATATATATATGTGTGTGTGTGTGTGTGTGTGTGTGTGTATATATATATACTATGTAAGATGAAGCACAACTAAACTAAAGGCACCATTAAACCATTATAGGCAATGCAAGATAATATACATAATTGCTTGAAATCATAAATGAATTCTGTTGTTTGTGCCTGAAGCATGACGGTAACACTGCCATGACAGTTTTACAAAGAGTGGCCCCCAAAATGGCAACAGGTCATGATGAACCAGCTGATGTGATTCCACAGAATCATGTTATTCATAAAGTTTCATTTCGTAGCTGGATTCTATCTGTGACTGTGCAGTTCTGCTTTGTTGGCTTTAAAAATTCCACTAGAGCCTGAGCACATCACATCAGTGACATCCTGGTGCGTAGTAATAGGCACAAATATACTGGTACTGTTCCGTTCTTGGTCCTCTTGTCGTTGCAGTAGTGGTAGTAGTAGTACCAGCACATTACTACAGAAGCTATTTATTGCTGGTCATAGCTGTTGCTGTGTGAAACTGCACATCTGGTTTCTGTTTCTCTGATTGTTTTACAGTAATAATATTTAGAGGACAAAAGATCTTGGTTAAGTTGTAGCCTGTTGTGTTGATAACAAGCATACGTTTGATGAATGCAGTTATTCTTCTAAGACCAGTTACTTTCTGAACTTTGAGTAGCTCAGCAGCTCAGTTACACAAGATACAGTCAATCTGAACATCTAACTCTCAACCAGAAAACTAATCAGTGTATTTCCCCCAAATATTAAACTATCTATCAAAGCAGTAACAAGTCTGCTCAAATGTCTGATTTGACTGGCACATGGGCTGGGCTGTCTGTCTGTCTGTGTGACTGCTGTCTCGCAGTGGCAGTGTGTGGTGAGACGGGCAGCGCTATCTGAGTGTCTGCTCTGAGAGAAGAAGGTCTCCCGCTGTTCATTCAGCTCCCCGTCACATCTGCACATCAAGGCTCACACCGCTCCTGCAGCCCGGCTTCAGCTGGTAAAAAAGTACGTTTACTCATGTCTCAAATGTTTTATTCAGTAACGACCGTCTGTGCTTGACGGTTTGTGTGTGTGTGTGCCGCTTGTTTTTCCATCCTTATGAGAACCAGCTGGAAAAGATTCTGGACTCAGGATTCAGGATTAGGACATGGATTGGGATTAGGGGATAAAACTGAAATTAGTTTAGGGTTAGGATTTGAGATTAGGGTTAGGTAAGAATTATTTAACTAGAGGGGTCAAAATCTAAGCCAAAAAAAAAAAAGAAAAGCCAGAAATACTTTAAAAAAAAAACCAAACCAAACAAAACAAAACATATACTCCTTGATTACGCTTGTTTAATGGTTCACACAATTAAAATATCACAGGAAAAAAAGCATTCAATAAACAGCCAGACTTTTCCTGCAGAACCCAGAATTTTTCTTTTAGCTCTTTGTTGATGTTCTGAAACTCAGCACAGTTCACTGGCTGCCTGGAAGGTAGGAAATCAATCTACAGACTCATGGTGTGGTCTGCAGAATGGCAGGTTAACAGCACTGCAGACCGGTGTGTCCACTCAGTGGAGAAGTTAACATCAGCTGATCATCAGTGCTGAGATGTCCTGACTTGGTTCCTGTCAGTTTTTTTTCCCCCAGATTCAGTTTATTAAGAAATGTCTGCCTTTCTCTGTCTGCCTGTGCCTGTCATTTGCATCCATGTGTGTCATGTGTTGCCAACAGATAAAGAATGCCCTGCAGGATGCCAGTGTGCCTCTCCAAGCTGCATGTGAATGAACGTGCACAGGGGTCGTTCAGAGACATTTGCACGGCTGTTGCTTTCATACTTGTTCAAATTTTGAATGTAAGTGTTTTTGGCTGGACCACAGCAGCGAGGCCGACCCTTTAAATGAGAATGACTGTGCTGTGCCCAGAGGACAGGAACACAGGAAAAGACTCAGAATGTATACTCAGATGGAGGCAGGCTGGATGAGTGAAGTCACTTTTTAGAAAGTGAAACAGGCTTAGAGTCAGTCTGGTGGACAAGATGACAGGCAGGAGTCCAGCAACACAATCAACAGGAAGATACACACACAGGGAAAACTGAGAAACACAACCAGGAACAGACAAAGTGGCAAAGAGTGAGGGGAGCACACAGACTAAATACACAAGGGAGGCACGGCTACCTGGAAACAGGTGACACTGGGGTTCAGCAGGCAATCAGAAGGACAGGAAACACACAGGGGCAGGAAGTAGAACAACCAACAGAAATAAAGTAATTACAAAGTAAAACAGAAAATAATAAGAGTTCTGAGTTACTCAGAGGGACAGATCATGACTGAGAGATGAAGTTACACCATTGGTCGGCTGGCTGAACACTGGAGTTTCCTCAGTGGCTGATGCTCTTTCCTGATTACATCATGGGGAGGTTTACAGGCAGTTTTGCCAACTTAGTCCCTTTTTCACAAGATTTACTGACTTTTCAGACTTTTTCAAAGCACCTTGCAACAAATCTAGTGGCATTTTGGACAAACCTTAGCTGCTTTCCTTAGAAGAGAGTCGCCAGTGTTGCCCATGAGCGCAAGTTCGGGCTTCCCCTCCACAGACATGCCTCTCTGTGAGTCTTATTCTTCTAACTTTCCCTCTGACTGATCATTTTACAGGTAAATCCAGCTGAAATCACAGCACAGCTGTTGTCTTTAACTGATGGGATTCTGTCACACATCATGGTTCTGTTGTCAGACTTGACAGACCTCATTTCTTCTGTCCAAAACCCAAACTCACATGGACTCAATGTCCTCGTGTCGCTGAGTTTCTTAGATGCATGTTATTTTTGAGCTGCAGATCCACGAAGCTGCTAAAATTGTGGAGACATTTTAAAAACACTTTATTCCGACTGACACATTGTTTATGTTAAGTTAAGCAGATATAGACTGGGGTTTTAAATAGTGCTGCTGATAGCTGCCTCTTGGCGCTGTCTGGCTTTTTTCACAGTTAAGCCTTTTTTTTCCCCTTAGCTGTTGCAGCAGATTTTTTTTTCTGCACAGAGAAGGACTTTTGTTAATTTTTGATTTTATTAAGCGCATGAACACATTCATGTGGCCTTGAAGAGGCTCCAGAGAGTTGAAACACCGTGACAAATCACCCCCCCGAGGGACCACTTCTGTGCAGCTCCACTTCGTGTAGCTCCTCCGGTGATCCGTGTTAGTGATGATGCAGATAGTCTGGTGCTGAAATCACAGACAGACATGCACACGTTGTCATGGTCAGTGCCATGACTCCAGGTTTTCCTTTGTGTTTCTAGTGTTTTGTCCCCTTCGTTTGAATCGCCTGTACTCCTGTGTGTGTGTGTGTGTGTGTGTGTGTGTGTGTAAGATGCCTGATTGCCATGCTGTCTGCACACCTGCCATCCATCAGCCCAGCAGTATATCTGCTCTGGTTCTTCATCCACTCTTCAGCACATACCACGCTTTCCTCCCTGTATATTTGTTTGAACTAACCTTTGTTTCTTTATGCCTCGGGATCATCTTTCTGTTTACCTGTCTGCCTGCTCAGCTCTGTGTCTGCCACACTTACCACTCAGCCCACCGCCCCAACACCTGCTCATCAGAACTTCAGAAGTTTTTGTGAATTTATTAAAAAGCAAAAAAAACTGAAATATCACATTGACATAAGAGTCATTCCATACCAACTCACCTAAAACCTCCCAGGTCATGTCATGGATTTTCTTGAAAGAATTGATGTGAAACTTTCTAGTAAATCCATGGGACTATAGCTCTTCTTCAAAGCCTTTTCAGTGATGAGTTTTGTTACAGTAAAACACTGCTGATGCAGTGATGAACCAGTATGAACAATCTAATACCATCATATAAAAGCATGGAATGAGTACTTTGAAACTAAGTATATTTTATATTTAACACTGTGTGTTTCCATATACGGATTTTGGATAAAAGACTTTAAGGGTCTGAACACTCTTCAGTCAGTGCAGTCCTCACAGATGTAGTGAGTGAAATGTGTGCTGAGCAGCGTCCCCTAAACTGCTGTTAATGATGATTTTTAAAAAAAGTTTTATTATGGAAGGATAGAACCAAAAAACAAGCTGTGAGAGACCTGAGCCACTGACTGTGCTGAGATCCAGGAGCTGCCAGCCGTCAGCGTGTGTGTGTGTGTGTGTGTGAGAGAGAGAGAGAGGATGCAGGCACTGCTCTAAAGGTTGACTGAGAAACTGACCCACCCCCTCTGTTTCCATTGAGGGGAGGGGTGGGATGGGGGATAGTGAGGGCGGGGCGCTGAAGCAGCGGGTTCAGAAATGAAAAACAACAAAAACACTGATGACTTTTATGGATTTTTTTTTTTTGTGGGGGGGGGGATAATGCCTTCGCTGCAGGATGTGGTCTGCTTGGTTCATTGTGCCAAAAACAAACAAAAAAAAAACAGAGGGAGAGATACAAAGTTGCAGATGAGAAGGGGGGAGGAAAGAAGAGAGTGAGGGAGTTCATCCATGAGACAGGGGACAGTATTTCAGAAAGGCGATGGAGAGGAACTTAGATGGGAAGATAGACGAGAAGAAGAAGGGAAGAAGGGAGGGAGGACGAGGTGTGTGGGGGAGGATATTGCGTTGGGAATACAGTGTTTCCTCCTGCCGTGTCTGTCTTGTTGTTGTTGTGTTCCCAGCAGAGGAGTTTATCTGAAGTATCTGGGATCTAAGTGAATTACTGTAGCCTATCTCCACGCAGCAGATAAGCAGTCCAGGCCGCTTTTAGGACAATCAGATCTGCATCAAGGTCTCAGGGCATTTTTATTGACCATCCGAGGGTCCCCATGGAGTTAATACAGAGGTTAGATTTACGTGGCTGTGTGTGTGTGTGTGTATGTGTGTGTGTGTGTGTGTGTGGCATTTAATTCCTGCCCTTTTCATGTTGTTGCTAAGTTACTCTGCCACAGGTTCACATCAACACTTTTTTATTGCCGTTAGCAGATGCGCACACACACACGCACACGCACGCACACACACACACACACACACACACACACACACACACACACACACACACACACACACACACACACACACAATCATTGTGTGTCAGCCTTGTAATTTCCCACAAGAGGAGGGTGAGTGTTGGATAGTTGATGAGTGGATGTGGCATCCTTGTGTGTATGGCCTGCTCAATGTGTGTCTGGCCTTTAGATTAGACTCTTTTTACTGGCCTTGGTGCCTCACACTGAAACTTATAGCTGCTTTGTAAAGTGATTCAGATGAGTTTGACTGTGTTGACTGTTTATTATGAGCTGGTGTTAAAGAGGTGACTGCTCAGAGATCACAAGATATCAGCTCTGTGGCTGTTTTTTTATTTTACTCACACATTCAGTTACACACATGGAGGTTATTCTTAGTGTTACACCAGTCAGTTAGAGCTGAGGAACTTTCAGGTGAGAGGGGAAACGTCTCTCTTAAATCTTTAAATAGATTTCTTTTAAACTTTGAGTGGAACTCCATATTTCACAACAACTGAACTGATGAAACTGATATGTTTCATGTGTATACAGTATTACCTTACACAAAGGCCACTGTAATGTCTCATAGACTAACACCTGCCAAATCCAAATGATTCAGCACACCACACACTCTGCTCCGGTGTTAAGCGGTGAAGCTGTCATGTCTAGCCCCTAAGAGGGGCTGTTTTCTGAAGACTTTTTGTTAAGAACTCTTTTGTGGACATTTTCAGTCTTGTTTAGTTAAGTTTTGTTTATAGTTCCTGTTTTATTTTGAAATCATTGCCCTTGTGTATCTTGTCTTGTTCTACTTCCTGTCTTTGTCTGGTTTCCCGCCTTTGTGATTGTCTGCCCCGCCCTAATTGGTTTCACCTGTTGCCCATTACCTTGTGTATTTAAGTCTCGTCATTTCCTTGTGTTCTTGTCGGTTCGTTTTGTTTGGTCTCTCGTCGTGTCATGCCCTTGTCTCATGTCAAGTCAACCAGCGTCCTATTCTCGTCAGCGTTTGCATCGTAAGAGCTTGTGTTATTTTGTACTTTTCTTTTGAAGTTTTGTGGTTTTTGTTGAAAATTAAGTTATCCTCTGAAAAGAGTGATTTTGTGTTTTCCTCATTGGAGTGATTTTTTTTGTTCACTTCCGTGTTTTTGTTTTCGCGCCGTTTTCCCAGTTTGGGTGATTATTATTTGTTACTTTGTAAATAAAGACTGATTTAAATTTTTTGATCCTGCCTCACGGAGTCGTGCTTTTGGGTTCGGTTTTTGCTCAGTCGTGACAGAAGCGTGAGTTTTTCAGAGGAAGAGGTTTTGTTTCAGGACAAACAGAAGACTTTTAGAGCAGCCACCAGCTTCCTAAAGTGGTGGACCTCTTTCTTTTTCTCCAGCTGTGGCCACAACAGCTGAATTCCCGATGTTTTTCAGGGGAGTGCGTCACCTCTGGCTTCCCAAGTTGGAAATTTTGTCTGGAAAACTACTTGTGTTTTTAGCAGCAGGACGGAGGCAGTTAAGGTAACCGAATGAGACCCTCTAATTAGTGCTAACTTCTCTTGGGACCGCTACGGTATCTTCACCGTTTTCTCATGCACAGCTCATATCGTCTGAACTAGGGTCATCATTCTCACACTCCAGCTCGGCTTCTAAATGACCTAAATCTTTTTCTACTGCACAAAAACAAACTCAAGTGCATCTTCATTTCCAGAGCTCCTGTCATCAAAACCCTCCAGTATCAAAGGAAATGCTGCTCTACACTGAACCTTTAACCCAGGTGCTGCACCATCATGTCACAGTGGTGATAAACCATTATAAACAGAGCGAATGCTTTCCTGTATGCAGTCTAACCCTGAAAATCCATCGTAAGTACTTCTCCGTTAAGATATCCAGAAACTATTTCAAGTACACTGCTCACAAAAATTAAAGGAACACTTTTTTTTATTGGGCCTGGCATGAAATCAGTTAAACCTGTCTGATAAT
>JBBMJY010000002.1:759944-773582 GCA_037833715.1 Toxotes lorentzi | reverse complement strand
AACTTCATATTGAGATCTGATGTATCTAATGTGTTTCTTTAAAGTGCTCCTTTAATTTTTGTGAGCAGTGTATTTAGGTGTCAGCACTAGTTGCCCACTTATTTCCACTTGAAGAATGTGGTCTGGTTTTAGACTTGCTCTTGGACTTCAGGGATTATCTAACCACAGTTCCATTTGCAAACACCATCTCTTTCTCCCTCCTGGCACTGATATGGCCTTTTCTCTGTGGCACAGGTCAGGCCTTGGCTTCACACTGACAGTATCTTCCCAGCAGGGCAGCCCACTCTCACCCATTGACTCTCACGCCACACCTGCCTGTTCTCATGCTAACCATGGCCATACCCACCACTGAGGTTACTGAGGTTCGAACCACTGTAGTTTTACTGAGGTGCATTTAATAGGGTTAGGGTAATAACTCTAACTCTTAGCCTCTCTGCTTTGGTGCTGCAAAGATACTGTACAACTCCAAGATGATCAACTTTCTCATCTGATAACATTTGCATTTAAAAATCAATTGACCCTGTGTTTACTTTCTTCACTGACTGCATCAATCAAATCTCAGCTTTGGAGAGGGAAGAGATACGAGGCAAGATGAGGAGACTGGGGGGAAAAAGAATGAGAGAAGAAAGAAGATGTTGCCTTCTGTATTTGAAGATTGTGGATCATTCATTGCAGTGTTTAACCTGATGCTCATGCATTACCACCTGACAGATAATTTATGCTATTGCCCACTGACGTGGTTTTAAAAGCTGTTACTATCCAATGCTCTCCCAATTAGCTCGCCCACCCCGCAGGCTCAGTTTTTGGACCTCAGTATTTCTAAAACCCTGTGTACGGAGAACTCCAGCTTCTCATTGTGGCTTCCTCAGATGTAAAATGTGTGATTTCTAAGCAAAGGAACAGCAACAACAAATCACTGCAATGCTCGTTGCAATGGAGCAGCCAATTACAATGATTTTGTGGTCGAGCAACTACTGAGCTTGAGTGGAGCAAGTAACAGAATTAGGTGGAGCTGATAACAACTGAAATGTGACCCTAACTATACTCTTTCCCCCCAGCACCCCTCTTACCAACTCTACAGGACACTAGCAAACATGGTGTTTCCACCTTAGCATCTCTCAGGCTCAAGCTCAGTTACCATCTACATTTGACTTCAGGTGCATTTAAAGCTCTCTTAACTGTAACCAGAGAACATATTAAATGGAAACCAAGGATCAGTTGTTACAGGATCCAGGAGTAAAGTGAAACAACTGAATCTTGGTTATTTTAGTTACAGATACACTTACAGTTTCTTGGTCTGACTGGCTGGAAACAGGAAACACACGAGCATTTGGGCACTGTGGAGGTACACTACTAAAAATCAGTGCACGTCTCCGTACATTCAACATTCCTCACTGACGATCTGGGTGCATTTCTTACCATCTGCTTCGTGTTGAATCCCTCTGTACATTGAAATAATCTTGTTTCATGGGTATTCTTGTTGTCACTCCAATTCACATTTGGATCTCCGATAAAAACCACTTCTTTACTGTCATCAGTTATCATTATCAAGGCAAGACCATCAATCAATCAAACAACTGCACCCATTAACATGGTTCTGCCCCTCAGTGATTGAAGTGTCTAGACTCAGTGATTGTTAGAAGAGAAATATCATCCTTATTTAATGCTTTACAAATTTCATTCATCTTCTTTGGCAAACTCTCGGCCTGTCTTTCGGTACCTTGCCCGTTCTGTGGACTCAGGAGAAGGTGACATTCTTTACCTCTTTAGCTCTCCATCCATGAAGGTCTTCACCACAGTCTCACAGTCAGAAAACAAGTTCTCCCTCATTCAACGCCAAGCAGGTGGCCTGCCACAAGTTTCCAGAAGCGGAACGTAACTTGGAGGGGGTGAAAACAACAAATGTTCATCATACGTGAAAACGCACTGCATTGTGTCAAAAAGCAACTTGGCCCCAGAGCAAAGCAACTGCTGTCTTTTTTCACACTGTGTCAGGGACCACACTGGTGAACCCTGATTTGCTTCTCCTTCTCACACAGGTTATACAGGATGCAACATTGAACTACTTTCCATTGAAAGTAGTTGTTTATGGCAGTTCTTCTGTTTTCATCTGCGTCTTTAATGTGGCACTTTGACCATAGGTGGTCCAGCTGTAGTCTGGGTTTTGACTTTCCTTGCTTAGGTCACTGACAGGATGTTTCTGTCTTTACAGTTACACAATCAAGCAGATGGATATAATAGTAGTCTATCTTTTGAATTAATGATAAAAACACACAGCTACTTTAACACAACAGTGTTAAACAGTTATTCAGCTTTGTTTTCACTCCACAGCTGACTGAGAGCTGCCTGCTTAAGCCTCCATGCTGTGGCTGTTTAGTCTGCACAAACGTCTGAGCTGACAGCTTTCAGACTAAAAGAACCAAACTAAACAAAGGCAGACAGACTAAGGTTAGTTTGAAATGAACTGGTAACGTTAGGTGTGAAAGCACCCTTGGAAAACTTGTATCACACCCTATTCAAAGACATAAGACCCTTGTGGCCTTGGGGGCATCACCAACATGACGCCATAATTAACAGACGTTAGGGACACATGCTGAACTGTGATGGAGGGTCCTGATCAGGTGGTTAGACGTAGAGCTGTCATGTCTGCAGGTGATCTAACTCAAACCCTCTCTCACCTGTGAAACCTCCTCCGTCAGCAATGTGTTCTACTCACCCCAACTCCTACACTAAAACTTTCTTTCTCTGTGTGGGTGTGTCTGTGTGTGTGTCAAGTTTCTGGGGTTAGTTCATCATCATCATCATCATCATCATCATCATCATCATCATCATCAGGAACGCTGCAATGTATTTTCCACTGGCAGGATGTGAAAAGTTTCAGAGAGTGTCTCGTGTCGTCTTCCTCAGAGTCAAATTAGTTTGTGAAAATCTGTTAGTCTGTCGCTAAGAAGTGTCAGCTGCTTAGCGACAGCAGATCCTGAGCCACAGGGCCTTGTTTGACACACACACACACACACACACACACACACACACACACACACACACACCCTTGTGCAGACAGACACACACAGGCCAAAACTGTCAGAAACACACACAATCTCCCACGTACAAACTTAAGCTTGTGTGTGTGTGTGTGTATGTGCACATACGTATACTGTACGCTCACACTCTCTCTCTCTCTCTCTTCACACACACATACAAACACAGCTGTGCTCTCCGCCTCCCTCACCTAAACATCAGTGCGGGGTGATCTGTCTTCCCCAGTCTCACCTGAGGGCGAGCTGCGAGCGTCTGCAATCTGTCGGCTGTCAGTCTCCATCACTTTTCAATCCTCATTCCCCTCTGATACACACAAGCCAGAGCCCGGCTGCGACAACTCTTTAAAGACTTTGAAATCAACTTGAGTCATCTGACTGCAGTTCAACAGCTGCTCAGTAATGAAGGGACCTTGATGTTGGGAAGCCCTGCCCTGTGTGCTCTCCATCATTCCCCCTCTTCTTTATTTTTGTAATTATCTCTTCCCTGTCTAAACAACAAATAAGTGAAAACCTTGGCGCTGTGAGAAATCGTGGCCGTCTGAATGAGTTTCACTGAGTTTACTAAAAGCTCCTGTGATGTATTTCTGAGCGAGACAGGAACAGGGTATAATTTCAAGAGGAATCTGCTTAAATCAGTTTGATGATTCAGAAGTGACTTATTAGCTCCGACTCTTTTAGGACCCTCAATTACAACCCCAACTTTTAGCGTGTTGAAAATAAGCATAGAAGAGAAACCAGAGACGAGAGAGAGACCAGCGACGGGACCTTATCTGCTGCAACTCCAAATCTGTGTGTACGGTGCAGAGGAACACACAACGTGAGAGAAGTGCGCACAGTACGCAAAAGGGCCTCTGTGTGGTAGCTACAGTGGGTGTCTCCAGAACCACACACACACACACACACACACACACACACACAAACACACACACGTCTGGTGGTACTTTTCCATCATGATATGAAGGAGATGGTCACCGTGCAATATAAAAATGAGTCGTGTTACCAGGTAACTACAAAGACTGGCTCATTCAGCTCGCACAGCAAAGGGTACACATGCTGCTCACAGTTCAAATCAAAGGTTTAAAAATCTGCTGCTAATACGCAGCTGTGTCTCATAAAGCAACACAATATCCTTTCATGAGAGCAAGTCTGAAAAATGTTCTCTGTTCCAGCTACTTTACAAACATGCCCCTTCTTTTCTGTGTAGTGTTTCACACAATCACCCTCTGCTTTAAATACATAAAACAGGCATTCCAATGAAACCCTGGTTTTCACTGATCTAATTAGGAACCCTCCAGTTAGTTTCAGGAAAAGGTAAATTGGCTTTTGTTTCCTCTGTAATGTAATTAGTTAAATCTTTTAAAATACAATTAGGCACCAGCAGCACTTATAAGGGTGTGCACACTAATGCAATGTGGGTGTTTTAGTTTCTCCTTTATTACCGATGTCAGAAATAAGTGGCCAATACATAAATCAAAGTCTACTCTTTTTCCTTTTTCTGCATAGGGTTGTAAATCTCTTCCTCTGTTCTACTTTATCTTACCAATCAATACAAGGGAAATATATGTTATATAGTATTGGTATTAGTATGTGTATACATTTTAGGGACATGTTGTGTGAGCAGTAACTCTTCACAGCATCATGTTATGGCACAGAACAGGTTCATTTTAAACCAGTGATCCTAAGGAACACAAAATAATGCATTTATTGTTGAACACATCTTAATTCAAGTTTTTGTTTTGATATATTTATGTGTTTATATAAACGTTGAACATTGATGCAGGTTCTTGTATTAGCATTCTGTGCTTGCTGGGATGCACTGTATTTCCTCAAATAAAAAGCAGTAGTCAGTTAAAAGCCAGATCTTCCATAACAGCCAGAGGATCGGCTGACATAAACAAATGAAGGCTGACCTCCAAACACAGACCTGTATGATGAACATTCATACTGCTTGATTTAATAAATCCAAGAATATAATCAAGCTGTTTTCAACACTTTGTTTTCAAACTGACACAATGGTGGCATTTGATTTGTTGTCCTTTATTCCAGCTGTTGTTGCTTGTGGTATGCTCGCAAATGTTCCACAGTAAAAGCCCCGATGAGAAATTGAGGGTTTCTGTCCACTGAAATACTAGAGGGCTTTTAATTTGAAACACTTAGAGGAAGTGTAGAGTTTGTATTTACAGCGTAATGCAGCAACTTTAACAGGTCAAGCAGAAGCAGATCAAAGCGATGCTATGATCGGTGTACTGATCAGACAGAGGGAATCAGAAATAAAGATAGAAACCTGCCTCAAATGAAGGCCTGTTACCTTCTGCAGCTGAGGCACATGAAGGCTCCGGTCACTGTTTGAAGAGATACTGTGACTGTGCTTACCTGTAAAGTACAAATTGTTATGTTATCATGCAGTTTACTATCAGTTTTAACATTTGCTGGTCTAAACACCCAAACTCTGTTGGCTCCTGTGAGTCAGTCAGCAGCTGCTGACAAATACATGCCATGCTAATTTAGGTTAAACTTAAATTTATCTGGTGACAAGGCTAGCAAAATATGTTTATTTGCTTTCCTTCTGACAATGAGGTGAGATTTACATAAATCCCTTGTTAGTGCATTAAGTACAGCTGCAGCTACAAGGGATTAGCCACGCTCAGTGTGAGTAAGGGGAAACAGCTAGCCTGACCCTGTCCAACGTTAAAATCTACCCCTTCCACTTTGAAGCTTTAATTAAAATGATGTATTTGATTTGTTTAATGCATACACAAACAGTAACTGCAAACAACAATTTACCAGCCTACCTAAGTGCAGAGCGCTCCATACGTCTAGATAAGGACAGTGGTTTGACGAAGAGAGATTAGATCAAGAAAATTAGAAAAGAAGAATGTTTTTGAGTTTAATGGTTATGGATGAAACCAGGTTACGATGCTGTGAGTACCTTTCAGAAAGATTTGTGAATATTGGACATGGTCCTCCGTGGTGCTGCAGTCGCAGTCGTTCCACACGGAGAAGTGGTGCTGGAGTTGGATATGATGAGGGATTATGGCTAGGCTCTCCTGTTGACTCAGTCCCCCTTCATATCTGTACTCTTAGACCCAGAGGACACTCTAGCTATGCTGGCTTTTGATTGTGAGCGATATTTTTTGATGGACACCAGGAGGTCCTCTCCCTGTGTGACTCCTCGCTTGTCTTCCTCACATCTTCTTCACAAGACACCAAGTCTGAAAACAGAATCCTCAAAACTTCAAAGCTCCTCCGTCTCTTCTCTTTGCTTCTCATCTCCCCAGAACATATTTTCTAGAACACATAGACAATCCTTTTTTCAAGAACATGTCAACCATAACTAAACTACATTTATTTTTTACAATTATATTATTTTCACTTGTGATTCCCCAGGCTATTTTTCCTTCAGTTCCAATCTCTGTCTGCCAGTTTTAACTAGGGCTGCTGCTTTCAATGAAACCACCATTTGAAAGTGTGGAATAAAATTGAAATATTTTATCTGTGATAGTTTTTGCAAGTTGAAAATTCTCACTGTAAGTGCGACAGGCTGTGCCTTACATGTCTCACAGGATCACTGCAGTCTGTCTGACCCTCTGCCTGCCCTGGTGTTGGGCGGGTTCATCTCCTAGCAGGTCATGCTTAATGAATACTGATGACAGTAAACCATCTGAGAATGAATATAATGAGGCATTTTGAATCCGACATCACAAGCAGAAAACTGATGGCTTGATTCTCAACAGGTGTGCAGGTAGTTGGCGGGAAACGTGATGTCCCCATGCTCCTTCCAAACAAAGACGCCCACACACACACACACACACAGCCACAGGCAACACAGACAAATGGGGACAAACAACACACACAAGGTCAGGGGACACAGAGGAAAAAAAAGGAGGAGGAGGAGAGAGATCCTGTCTAAACCCAAACAGTTTGAGGACGTTGTATAATGCAGCTGTCTCACAATAACATTAGCGTGTCACAGAGACAATGCAGTGGAACGGGACATTCATTCTACAACAACTGTGGCTTTCGTTATTATTACTACATTTCAATTAATTTAAACATAGCATCATTATTTGAAATATAAGCTACTTGTTCTGTTTGGGCAAGAAACATTAGTTTCTCTCTGTGTTAAGAGCCGTGGCAGTCATCACAGCAGTCAGCATTATTCACTCACTCACTCACTCACTCACTCACTCACTCACTCACTCATTCATTCATTCTCTGGATAAATAAACAGGAATCTTGATTGTGACCCTTGCTTCCTCTGGAAAGTGGCCGATGCTGTCAGACAGTAGCTCTCCCTAACATCTGAAAACAAAGATGTTTTCCCTGTCATTGATATATAAAGTGATTATTCTGTACATTCATAAAAAAAAAAAGTATTTTCTTATCAGCCTGTTTATTGACAGGAAAATAATTATTGGTATAGCTATGCAAAAGTTTCCTCCATTGAAGCCAGACTAGCAGGAAATGCACAAACAAACCCCCAAACAAAACAGTTTTATAGTCTGGAGAGAGAGAGAGAGAGAGAGAGAGAGAGAGAGAGAGAGAGAGAGATGATATATCTATCATACAACACAAGCCAGACACATAGAAACAACGTGTACTTCTGCAGAATGTTCCATATGTGTTCACCCCCGTCTCTCCCCCTCTCTCTCACTGTGTGGTGTGTTGGTGATCAGTCTGACAGACAGAGGCTAATTCATCCAGGTGATAAGGCGTGTCATTGGCCCTTTGTGCTGTGACTGTCGCTACTGTGCTTAATTTGTCCTGCTGCATGTCGCCGAGCGTGCTGGTCAATATTAGCTCTGCAGCCACTGACTCAAAAGGACATGTTTGTTCACCCTGCACCTCCCCTCTACCAGAGAAAACAAACACACACTCCCAACACACTGACAGGGTGGTGATGGCTCTGATAGTAGCCTGGAACAGTCACTCACCAAGGCCAAGAGCCAAAAGCAAAACACAGTCACAGCAGATGTTTGACAAAAGAAAACTGCTCTAAGTATTGTAGCCTGGGTGTCATGCTTTTTTTGTTTTTTTTATGATTCACCTGGTCCTTATGTTTTTATCATGTTTCTCTAGATTTTTTGTAACAGCCCAAACACCAACAGACACACACTACACAGGACATGAGGCCTAATGGCAGCTTTAAAAAAAAAAGAAGAAAATAAACAATAGGTTTTAAGCTCTAAAACACTGTTATTAATTACATCACATGATATTTGACTATCTCTCAGGAGATTCATGTTACTCTCATAGTCCCTCGCTGATATTAATACACAGCATCAGTGTTACTCAGTGTGAAATACATTTCCTAAAGTTTCATACTGATATTCCAGGAATCCACTGCTGTCTTGAAAATTAAATTAAAACAAAAACAAAAAACAAAAGTAAAATTCAACTAAATTTAAGATTCCTTGGTTCCTTTAACATACAAAAGGATTTAGCTCTAATTTCTAACTTTAGGTAAGCATCCCTAACTATCAAAGGTGAGTTTTTTTTTTCATACTTCCTGGTAAGATGTAAGTCTGTAACTGCTCCCCAGGCTCTGAAACACAGTTTTATTCTTTGTCATTACACAAACACTAGCAGCCTGACCAATAAATAGATTAATCAAGAATTTCATATCAGTTTTATTACTGTGATTATCAGCAGACAGGTTCATGGCATGTTTGCATGTGTGTATACAAATACAGCAGTGAGCTGATTATCTGGTGTATATTAAGGTCTGGGATATATCAGATGGTAAGTGAAGTGCTTGGTTCTTGTAGTAAACCTGTTGGATCTGGGAAAAATGAGCAGGTGTAAAGACCTGAGTGACTTTTACAAGGGTCTAATTGTTACAGCCAGGGGTCATACAACAGAGACAAAGACAAGGATTGACACACATTCACACCACAGCCTGGATTTCTTGTAACTAAGGACAGGGTTACTAATTCAAAGGTCATATGGCTGTAGGAGCAAAGCTCTTGCTAAAACAGACCTTTCTACACATGGGTAGTGTAAACCTATGGTCAGAGGGCAGGGGGCAAAGTGCTGGTAGAGTATTCTTTTTTTTTTTAACTAAAGTTTAATAATACTTTGGTGTTCACTGCAAGTCCTGTCCAGTATTGTTTTCTGTGACTGTGACTTATAGTTGAACTGAAGTGTTGGGATAGTGTAGTGCACATTTTGTACTGATGCTTAACTTAACTCTTTCCAGAGTTTCCTTGATCTGTTTATCTTATCACACATGTACATGTGGGTAACATGATGCACAGTCCTACCAATGCTGTCACTATTCCACAGATCTACAGGTGGCAGTAATGGGCCAAGAAATGTTACAATGCACCAACAAAGGCTGGGAGGAAGAAGAAGACCGTGGGTCAGTAAACATGGACACAAACCGTGCTTCAAATATCAGCTCTGCAAATGTTTCGTGATGAAGGAAACACACTCAAGGACATTATCCACACTCAAGGCTACATCCAGCATTATCCTGCTGGATGTAGCCATTAGAAGATGGTGAACTGTGGCCATGAAGGGATGAACATGGTCAGCAACAATACTCAGACAGACTGTGCCCCCCACACCATCACACCACCACCACCAGCCTGGACTGCTGACACAAGGTAGGTTGGGTCCATGGATTTGTGCTGCTGATGCCAAACCCTACCATCTGCAGCCTCAGCAGAAATCCAGATCCATCAGACCTGGCTATGTTTTTCCAGTCTTCATCAGTCCAGTTTTGTTGTGCCTGTGTCCACTGCAGCCTCAGATCTCTGGTCTTGGCGGACAGGACTGGAACCTGAAGTGGTCTCTGCTATTGTAGTCCATCCTCCTCACGGTCGGAGGTGTTGTTCACTCTGCGAAGCTTTTCTTCTCAGCACAGTTGCCAAGTCAAGTCAGTTTTATTTATATGTTGCCAAATCCCAACTGACGTTACCTTAGGGTAATTAGGGCACTTTCCATATAAGGCAGGTTTAGACTGCAACTGGACCCAACCTGGTAGATGGTTCCACAGGAGAGGAACCTGAGAGTTGAAGGCTCTGCCTCCCATTCTACTTTTGGAGACTCTAAGAAGCACAAGTAAACCTGCACTCCGGGAGCACAGTGTTCTGGTAGAGTGATAGGGTACTATGAGCTCCTTATGATATGATGGTGTTTGAACATCAAGGGCTTTGTAGGTGAGGAGCAGGATTTTAAATCCTGTTCTGGATTTTACAGGGAGCCAATGAAGAGAAGTTAATACAGGAGTAAAATGATCTCTTTTCCTGGTTCCTGGATCAGCTGGAGAGTCTTTAGAGACTTGTTGGAGCAGCCTGATAATAAGGAATCACAAACTTCCAATCTAGAAGTAACAAAATCATGGACTAGTTTTTCTGCATTTCTCTGAGTCAGGATGCGTCTGATGTTTGTGATGTTACGTAGGTGAAAACAGGCAGTCCATGAAGTTCCTTTGATGTGAGTGTTAAAGGACACATCCTGATCAAAGGTAACTCTGAGTTACTGTATATTGTACAAAATTTGATTTATGGGTGGAAAATCCTCTAAAACAGCATTTAGATGGGAGAGTAAAACGCTCCACTGATTTGCAGTACAGTAAGAAAATATACTTAAAAATACAAATAAATAAAAAGAAGTGTTACTTATTTCATGAGTATTTGATGAGTAAGGGATCAATGAGCTGTAAACGTGAGCAGTAGAAGACACTGCTGCAACAGAAACTGGTCTAACCCTGCTCACTACCTCTTCACACTCTGAATTCAAAGGTAAAAAATGACTTTGTGTTTGTCGCTACACAGCCTGTGTGTGTTTAAGTGTCTAAATCCTATATGAGGATTTATGGTGGGCGGGTGGGGGCGGACTGTGTGAGTGTTTCAGCTCATATCCTGTTTGTTTATACTCTGCAGCTCTATGATGGCAGCAAGGTACCAGCTCACTGGGTTTAAATTGTTTGTCATTTGGCATTTCAAGTGGAACTAACAAGCCTATAAAATGGTAACGAGAGAAAGATGGGAGGAGGCTGAGGGCAACCTGGAGAGGAGAGAGAGAGAGAGACATTCAGAGGAGGGGGGGCAAGAAGGAGAGAGGAGGAGGAGAAAAGAGGTGAGGAGATGAACAAGAGTTGATGGGTAGAGACAAAGGGTACACGAGAAAGTGAGAGCTGTAGGTAGCTATGAGAGAGAGGAAGAGGCTGATTGGGAGAAATTTCATGTGAGATTGTTTGTGAGATTTGGTAACAATATCTGGTATTTCACGCTCACATGGCTTTGCAACCCCCCCAAAATCCTCTCTGATTATTTCTCCTTTTTTCAGCTGAGCAGCAGTGATAGGACGCAGCTGCCTTGCTGAAGCCAGTGCTGATGGGGTTAGTCAGTGTCACTGTGAGGCAAACACCTTCCAAGAAGCAAAAACCAGCATCCAGGAGAGACCTGTGTGTACCAAGGTCAAGTACAGGACCAGGTCCAATGGGAGTCCCTCATTTATCAAGTCTGAGACCTGACCAAATCCAGTATTGTTAAATGTTAGTAACATTAAATCATAAGTGTGTAAACCAGCTGGCAATTCCTCCAACTCTGTATGAACTCTGGAGAGTCAGGCCTGGATATTGTCTGGAGTTGCCCTTTCACACATACTGCACACACAACTGGAGACTGTGAAACCCGTTGTGAAACCCGTTCACACGTACTGGAAATATGTCCTAAATGTGTGGTGTTTTATAGAACTTTGAATCATGTAGTACACGTGTGAACAGACACTAAATTCTGTGTCACTGTGCGACATGACTGGATGCTCTGAATGTGCCATTACTACTCAGATCACAAGGTACAGTGGGTATGTAGAAGGGTACTGTAAGAGCCCCCATGTACACACAGCAAGACAGCTAACTATGAACCACACAGGAAAACGTATAGGAAACATAAAGGAGAAGCCCCTCCAAGAAAAATTGTTTGCAAATTTAACAAGACTGATAGTTTGTAGCTATGCTAGCATCTCTGTGAAGCTGTACTTAGGGTGGCCACGGCATGGTGTTAACACCCTCGGAGATAGCAGGTGATGTTCACCACACAATGCATTAACATGCACTTAGATAACCTGTTCACTGTTAGCCTTCTCCAGTGAGCGGGTTTTTTTAGATGTCATATAAATGAGAGACCTGGTTTGCGTATTTGAAGTAGGAGATTAAAGGAACCTGATTTCCCCAGGTAGATTTCTCCAGGAGAACACTGATTTCTGCCATGTACAAGGTAACCAGATTTCTAATCAGCTTTTTATGCATGCATGTGCATGACAAAAAGACTACAGACAGGGAAAGTCTCAGGGGAGCAGCTGGACGGAAGGACTGATCATTATACGACGTGATGTGTCTTTGTGTTTAAAATAATTCCATCCAAAATCTAACTGAATCTGATGGTAACATAAAATAGCCTCTGGAAGTCTAAATAAGTGTGTCTCCATGATGAGCATTTGACTATTTGTTAAATTCGGAGCCAGGGCACTTCCACACTGAGTGTCCACTTGTGGAGGCTGGTCCAGGTTTCCAGCCATGTGTGTGTGGGGGTGTTCATAAATACCAAGTTCTGTGAATGGAAATTAAGTAGGGTCAAAATGCATGGTATTAAGGACGCAGTTAGCTCCTGCCTAGTGCACCCCCTGATTCTGGGCAACAGACTGGACGAAACCAGCGGCTGGATTATGACAAAACACTAAACCAGACAATGGCCCGATTCTGTCGTACACTTTAAGTACAGAAATTGTCATCAGAAGTTCAGACTGACAGTGGTGCAGGCTGAACTCCATCAAAGTGCTGATATTATCTGCAGCCTCTCATTGAAGAAAAAGAAAAACCATGTGTAACCACGTGTATTTGACATGAATAACGTTACTGGGCCGTTTGTTTAGTGGTTTTTAAAGGGTGGAATGTTTTATTGATGCACCACATGAAATAACAGAATATTAGCACATAACTTGTCTTTCAGTGACCCAGCTGATCTTAGTCATACATGTGAAGATTTTCCCAACCAAGCTTATTGTCTCCATTAGCAATCAATGGGATTCACTCACCTAAAGAATCTGTCATAGCCTGGATCCAGCACAATGAACAGCACTCCTCCCATCCCAGTTGGATTTGCTTTCTAATCAAAAGAAACTGGATGAATTTAGTCATCCATGGAATGTGGTTCAATCCACAGATTTTTGATAGGCTGTATCCTGCGATGAGACCAATGTATGCAACTGACATAATGTTTCGCCAGCAACAGTCATTCAGATTGCCATATGATTAATGTGTGTATGCATATGAAACAGGTAATGAATGTTTAATAAGGCTTGACTGAAGCTACTGCTGTGTATCCACACACATTCGAGCAGTAATATCACTCAAATTAATTTCTGTTTAATGTTACAGTCAGAATAATAAGATGATAAAAACTTCTTCCACCATTTGCCCCAATGACAGCTCTACAGCGACGTCTCATGCTCCTCACTAGCCTCATGATGTTGTTCTGAGGCAATGCATTCCACTCTTCCACAAGTGCTACACACAGTTCTGCCAGGTCACGTGGGGGTGGGGTATGATCATCCAGTCTCTGCTTCAGCTGGTCCCAGACGTGCTCTATGG
>JBBMJY010000002.1:744533-759844 GCA_037833715.1 Toxotes lorentzi | reverse complement strand
AGAAAGTTGGGGGTGTGCTGGCGGAATTGGGGGATGATGATGGGTTCTATGATGTCTCTGAGGTAAGAACGTGCAGTCACTGAGCCATCTACAATAACCAAATCTGTTTTGCGCTGACTGGTGAAGCCTGCCCAGACTGTTGCACCTCCTCCACCAAAATGAACCCTGGGGACCATGTTGACCTCGGCGTATCGCTCACCTCGCCTTCTCCAGCAATGCTGACGACCATCATTTCTGTGCAGGGTGACCTGACACTCATCAGTGAACAGGACCGTAGACCACTGCTGCATTGTCCAGGTCACATGGTCTTGTGCCCACTGCAAACGTTCATAGCGGTGTCTTGGTGTCAGCGGAGTCACCTGCAACGGTCGTCTGGCACTCAAGCCAAAGCGGTGGAGTCGGTTGCGAATGGTTTGTCTGAAAACCCTAGTACCCCTCACATCTCGTAAACGGGCCTGCAGCTGTGTGGCAGTTGCATAACGATGTCTGAGTTCATAGGTCCTTAGGTACTGGTCATCGTTGTGGTCTGTCACTCGTGGGGCTCCATTCCTGGGTCTGTCACGAACTCTGCCAGTAGTTCTGTGTCTGTTAAGTGACGTCGTGTGTTCATGGCTGTTTGAATAATGAACTTGGAATGACTTACTGACAATACCAGCTTTTTATACCCACAGAATGTTGAAATTGATGCCACATTGAAAAGGGTTGTCTTTTAGTATTTTTTGGTATTGGCCCCAATATGTAAGGCACACTGTACACAGTCAGACCATTACGTGGAAAACACAAAACGAGGTGTGTCTATCACCCCAATACAATTGCCTCCCTATCCCAACAAAACAAACACCGTATGTATGACATCCACTGAGTCTCTCACAATATCCCTAACTTATTGTGAGAAGTGTACTTCACTCAAAGCTAAGCCTGCCCTGTTGTTCAGGATATCGCAGTCAGTGTCCAACATGTATGACTATGTCTTCTCTATTCTTTCTCACGGTCTTATGGAGATGAGTCAATATTAATGAACCACTGTTGTAAATTCATAACAAGAGCACTGTTTATCATTGCACTAGTGCAACACTTTGGACTCACAGGCAGGTTAAAGAAAGATAAAAACTGATGCAGTAGAACCACCGATATCGTGTTTTCCCTCGCACATTCTTCTTCGTTTTTCAGATTCAAACTTTCAGATTCAGTCTTTTGCTAGTAGAGGCTAATCTAACCTGGAGCCTCTTACCGGCACCTTTTTACCTCTTACCTTACCTTCTTAATCCACACTGCCAAGTTTTTTTTTCCTTTTCAAACTTGTAGTCTTCTGTCACAACTGATGCTGACTCCAGCTCCCTCTGGAGACACTAAAGGCTTCATATATCTTTTTCACCTGTGTAATAGTACTTCCCAACACTTGGAAACAGAACATGTAATGTAAATTTGATGGAATGCTCCTTCATCCTTTGTAGACATATTGTGAAAACTTTGAGGTCATGATCTGTAAAATCTTTTCATAGCAATTCTTATAGAAATTTAAATATAAAAACTACTGGTATCAAACACTAAAAAGTATTTTTTTTTGTTCATGTTAGCATTGTCCACAGTGCATTGTTCAGTATATTCTAACCTTATTGCCTCTTTTCAACTCTCATTCTCCTACAACACACTCGCAAACAAAGTATTTCTGACCTGCTGACCCTGTGTGTGCATCCAGTGGTAGGTCTTAGTAGGTTCCAAGTTGAGGCTACATCATAACCCGAGAAGACCAGGCCTTTGCAAAGTTTTTCCAGATGACACCAAATAACCCAGTCAGTGCCTCAAACCAGCTACTCTTTAGCTTTATTGGTGTTCTGGGTTTTGTCTGTAATAATTTCAAAAACATAAGCTGGTTCATATGAAGTCTGAAGTTGATGATGATGATGATGATGATTTGTTAAATAACTTGTAGCTCATTTACAAATATGCTTGCATCTGGACAACAGTTAATCATTAACCTTAATAACAATGAAACTTATTGATAGCAAACTTATTAATTGCCATTATTTGGCAGTGCTTTAAGCTTAATGCTGACATTAGCATGCCCTTAGTTTTGCCAGTATTTGTTCATAAGCCAGTGTACTGGACAAACCAAGATGTCTGACCTGATGATGGCGCTAGATGAAAAGTCAAAGGATCACAGTTCAAGTTTTTGAATTACAGTTCATTTTGAGAGGAACATGAATGTGAGTACCAAATCCTGATGGCAATCCATCCAATAAATGTTGAAACTTTTCATTTAAAACCACAAATGTCAACCTTATAGTGGCATTAGAGGAAAATTCAGAGGATTACCAAAGTCAGTAAGATTCCTTCTCTGAGAACCATAAATATCTGTAGAAAATCTTTTGCCAGTATTTTTTTTTTTTTTGTAGATATTGAGATATTTCACAGGTAAATCTTTGATCTTTGATGGTGTTAGAGAAAAAGTCAGTAGGCTTCATTATATGCCACCAGCATGGCTAAAATACATCCAGTATGTCACATATGATGTGACATACAATATAGTAGTGATTGGATTATATGCCATACTGTTTTATGTAACATGATATAGTCCCACCTGCCTTGTGGCCTGGTATTGTATAGAAAGGCTTCCTGCCAGTTTGGCTGTAGACCTCCATGATGGCGCCAGATGTGGTCACAAAGAGATTTATGATGTCACTGCAGAGCCTCTTATGTGATGTCACAGTGGTTGTTATTTGTTGTGATGTCACACTGCTGTTCACCATATGTCTTTCCCTGGAGAGAGGAGGCTCTCCACTGATTAGCTGAACAGCTTGTTGCCCAACAGGCCATGATGCTGAATGACCTCTGGGGGTGAACAGAGGGGCATGTAATTTGCTTGATGGGACAAGGTTGTAACACTTTTGTGTGTGTGTGTGTGTGTGTGTGTGTGTGTGTGTGTGTGTGTGTGTGTGTGTGTGTGTGAGCATGTATGTATGCACATGCGCATATCATTATTAAAATGGACTCCCTAATTACAGTTTGGGATTTGTAAGCCGGGCTGAAAAAAATCAGTTCAAACAGGAACTGAAGTGTTGTGCTTATCATTGTCTGCCTGCCCTCTGTGTTGCTCTACAGTCTATGCAGCTGGCAGATCTCATGCTCATGGTTCTGTATTAAAATTCTAATTCTATCATGTTGTTTCTTGTGTTGTCACTGAGACTAATCTGTGATGCTCAGGCATTAGCATTTTGTAGACGCACATCCATAAAAACTGTGTGCCTTCTCAGCTGCTTCTATCACCAATTAAAGGAATTGCATGTGATAAAAACTTAAGCACACGCGGTGATAGAATTTCTGTGAGCATGTGTGGCTGTGTAAGTGTTGTACATGTATGTGCACTTGAAGTGTGCTTCTGTGTCACTGCTATTTATGGTTGGCCTGCTGTAAATGTGTCTCCTCCTTTCTCCTCCATTTATACAATCATCCAGTCCAACAGTGCACCTAATGGCCCACCCCACAGCAGCACACAGCTCCACACATGCACTGCACACAAATCCACACACCATCTTCACTTCCAGAAACCACAATACCAATTGGCCAAAATGTCTTCAAATTTGCTCAAACTTTCAGATGATGTCTCACGCTAAAGCAGCTATTACATAATAAATGGCATTTTATTTGTTTGTAAGGATATACTTAGTCCTGCCCATAGTGTCATATTATTCTGCTGCTCTGTACTATATGTGATGGTAACATGCAAAGATGTGTGGCAACGTGTCAACCAGGGCGGGGAAGAAGACAGCAGGCTAATAAATATGGATGTAAACAATGCTGGATGCAAATGTTTTATATGGAGGGAAATAAACGTCACATGTTTAGACTTCAGTTACACACAGTGTGGTTTGGTGAGAGACACTGACTGTAAACAGGAACTCCACAGTGTACCTTTAACTGTGGAAAGTGCCAGGCTAGCTGTTTCCGTGAGAGTCAAACTTATCAACTTAAATGGTCATATTTCATAAAATGTTGAACTTTTAAGGTTGTAAGCTGAATTTTGTGTCAGGGTTTTCTCTGAAGACCAGTATCCCACAATTCATTTCAGACAAATGTCAACAACAGGCATTATAAGAGTTTACAGAATGCAAAGAATCAGCCACTTCATACAATGCTATGGGAAGACATTGTCCTACAATGAGGCATCACATCAAAGGAAATGATAGTGATGCAGCAGTGGTTTAACAGGTGGAGCCCGTGGAGCCCTCTAAATGACCCCACTTTGTGATTCGCTGCTTTATAGTGACAAAATAACTCTGAAGCCTACATATGAGGAAAGTAGCCCATTATTCTACTACTGCAAATCCACCCCTAATTTGCTTCTTTTACAGTTTTGCAGTTAATTATATTCTTTGGGGATTTATAATGTCACTAAAAATGAGTAAAAGCATCTGTTAACTATACTAAACTTAATCACGCCTGGTCAACACAATACATCACCTCACAGCAAGAGCAAGCTGGGACTTTTCTGTGTGGAGTTTGCATGTTCTCTTCTTACCTGTGTGGGTTCCCTCACGGTTCTCTGGCTTCCTCCCACAGTCCAAACACATTCAGATTAGGTTAATTGGTGACTCTAAATTGTCCATAGGTGTGAATGGTTATTTGTCTCTATATGTCAGCCCTGTGATAGACCTGTTCAGTGTGTACCCTGCCTTTCATCTGAAGGCCGGCTTGGGATTGGCTCCAGCCGCCCCCGTGACCCTCAAGAGAATAAGTGGTATAGATAAAGAATGCATGAAACAAACCTGAAAAAAAATCTATCTGAAGGTTGTATGGAACAAGAAAAAGAGAGGTATTATGGGAGAATGACTCATCCCTTAAAGCTGCAGCTGCTGAAGTTGCGCCTTTGGGGACCTCTACAGCCTTCAGTCCTTCGTCGTTATCCAAACATATAAAGTCAGCCGACAGCATACTGTTGAAAAAGATAAACTCCTGAGACAAATATCCTTCTCTTTAGCTGCCAAATGCTCTGCTAACTACTCTTTACTTGATGCTTGGTAATGGGCAGATGGTGCACAGTGGGTTTATTACACTCAACCACTTCATGTCCAAGCTCAACTTTATCTAGGACTGCAAAAACAAATCTTTTCATACAGGAGCGTATCCACTGCACCATCCTGCATCGAGGAGTACTTTACACACATGAGCCCCAAGAGACTGAAAAACAAGAACCTCAAAAACATTCTGTCTTTACACCCAGCTTCCCCTAAAGGGACTATGGCTCTATTACCATTATCCTGATTAGTATTACAATATTTTTATAATGTTGGCATTATGACACTTCTCCCCTTTTAAATTCCAACATTCCCCAAATGTAAATGAACTAGGAAACAATAAAATGGTGTCATTAGCTTGTATACACCTAAAACCTATACTACTGTCTTGGCCACTGTTGTAAACTCCATGGAACTGTCCTGATGCCTGCAGGAAACACGTCCTTCAGTCAGCTTGACAACAAAGGAGACCACTCTGCCTAAGAACAACCCAAGGCAGCTATTGTTGATTGCTGTGGAGAAACAGTTTTAACTGTCTCTCTCATGCACCTTGATCATGTCTCTCTTGCTGCTTTTCCTGCTTCCCCTCCACATTTTCCTTTATGTCTGGGCACAGCATGTCCAGTCTTAACTTGGCTTTATGCCCTATTATTATCTCTGCTGGAGTGCATGTAGTTGTAGCCTAGATCTTGAGTATTAAGAGAGTGCCCTGTCATCCACATTAGGCCTTCCTTCACTGTATGAACAGTCCGTTCCGACAAGACGTTTTATGCCAAGGGGAAAGGAGCTTTCTGAATATGATGAATGGCATTCTGTTGCATGAACTTACTGAACAGCTCACCGATGAACTTCAGGCCATTATCAGTGGTTGGAGTTTAAGGCAACCCGTGGACTACAAACTTGCCTGAGTGTGCCTATGATTGTGTGGACTGCGATGTTGCTCATGATGTGGGCTTCTATCCATGTGGAGAGTGCATTCACCATCACGAGAAACATCTGCCCCATTAACGGTCCAGCAAAGTCCAAATGTAGCCTCGACCAAGGGTAGTCTGGCCTCTCCCATGGGTACAAAGGTGCTGGTGGCATCTTGTTCTTTTTCATTTGACACCCCCTTGATGAGACTCATGTTTTTCTTCCACAATCTGTGAATGGCCAGGAGGAGGTCCAATGACCCTCACATCCCAGGAGATGCAGCCATTCTGCAGACTCAGTTCTGTCTTGCATTTTGCATAAGGCCCAGGTTCCTTTGCTATCACATCCCTGGACCAGCCTTGTGAAAGTGAAAGTCCTTCTTCCACTATTTGATCTGGGTCCCCTTTACAGGTGTCTCTGAAAATCTTTCCAATGAAAACACAGTTTCTGGAGGCACATATATTGTAGCAGGTATTACGGATAAAGGTAGCTGACTTTGCATTATCCTTACCCACTCTAGTAGGAAGACAAAGTGAGAGCCCAACACTGTATCCTGGCAGAAGCTAGCGGTGGGATGCATCTGGTCTCATTGAACAGGCTCATCGGTGGTTTATGATCTGTATAAATTGTGAATGTACATCCTCTAAGGTACTACTGATCAAAGCGTTTCACAGAAAAAAAAGACCAGATCTTCTTTGTCTAGCTAAGAATATGCTGACTCAGGTGATGTTAGGGTATGTGAAGCAAAACCAAAAAGCTTCTTGGAACGCTCCTCCACGACACATGGCAGAACTGCCCCAACTCCTCAGTGTGAGACGTCACATGAAAGAGTGATCACCTTCTCTGGGTCACAGTGAGCCAGCAGCTTTGCTGGACTTTTTTGTCACTTCCTTGAAAGCATCCTCCTGCTCCTGCAACCTGACTGCCATTTTGTTTCACTGTGAAGCATCTTGTACAGTGTGGGCAACACCTTTAAGAGGTCAGGAAGAAACTTGCCTGAATGATTCACCATGCCCAAAAATGATCTCAGTTCAGTGATGCTTTTAGGGCTTGGGGCCTCCTTGATAGTTCTCACCTTATCCTTCACTGGGCAGCGCCCCTCTACTGTGATCTTGTGTCCCAGGTACGTCACACTCCAGGCCAGGAACACCCACTTGCAGCATTTTAATTGCAGTCCTGCATCTGAGAGCCTCTTCAGCACCTATTCTTCAAGTTCGCCAGGTGCTCCGCCTCTAGAGATCAAAATATCATCCAGATACACTACTAAGTGTGGATTCCTCAACAGCAAGGTCCAATTGTCCTTTGGAAAATGGTGGGGCTGTATGCCACTCCAGGTGATTGTATTCGAATAATCTCTTGTTTATATTAATTGTGATGTACTCTTTTGAATACTTGTCGAGCAGCAGCTGTTGGTAAACAGAACCCTAACAATGACACAAACAGGTTGTCCACTGGTAGCAATTGGTACTCCTTCAGCTTATAGATTTGCCATGACCTTATAGTCCCCACAGTTCTTTGCCATTTTGTCTTTCATCAAAACTGGAACAATAGGTGCTGCCCACCTTGAAAACTGAGTGGGTTTAATGATTCCCAGCCCCTATAAACATTCCAGCTCCTCTTTAACTTGCCTTTCACACAGGCACAGGCACTGACCTGGGCTCAAAAAACCATGGTGTGGGTGCAGGGCATGGAGTTTCACTGTCATGCAGTTCAGTCCAGCTCATCCGTAAAAACATCACTGTACCAATACAGAATGTCCTCTTTTGACTGTGAATACTTATTTCATGCCAGTTGAGACAGATTTTGCATAGTCAATTGCCCAAAAGACTGGGGCCACTATCCTTAGCTATCCTTAGCTACCCCCATGTCCATCTGTAGATCTCCTCATTGATCAATGATGTGATCAGTGACTGTCAAGGTTCAGTCCACTCCACTCCAAACATGTTGACAGCACACTCTCCCTCTCTGGCTGCTACTTCCAGGTGGCGTGTGTCTGCCTGACCCTCTTGATTTCCCCCCTGCTCAAGCAATCATTTGCACAGCGTGTCCCTCCACACTGAAAAAAATTCCACCTACTTTGCATGCTTACCAGTCGATCACCTGACATGGTGCACTGCTGCTGACTGTGACCCTGCATTTCCATTCTGGATATCTTTAGCATTATTGGCAGCCATCTCCATGCTTTGGAAAGACTCTAGGGCTTTCAGGAAAATCACTGGCGGGGTTTCCCCCAGCTGGTGGCACTGAATGGCCTCACCATTAAAGGCACATGTACCAGTCTCTCACAGGGCACATTAACAACACTGCACTGAAAATCACATTGCTCTGACAGCTGTCAAAGCCTGGTTACAAAACTGGCCACAGACTGACCCAGCTTCCTGAAATGGCTGTGAAACCTAAACTATCACAGATGATTATGAATTGTGGTGGTTCCCCACGAGCTTCAACAGTTTGTCACATGGAATTCTCCCAAATTAACCCTCGCCCTTTGTGTCCCATCCCCACACTGTGCCACCTGTGCCAAACAAAAGAGAGACGACTAAAAAAAAAAAAAAAAAGGAAAAAAACAAAAACAAAACAAAAAACATTTCACCTCAGCTCAACCACTTCACATCCGCGGCTCAACTTTATCTACGACTGCAAAAAGGAATACTTACATACAGAGGCTTACACTGCGCAATGCCTCCAGGAGACTGAAAAACAAGAACAATCTCTCCAACAGCTTTGCCTAGCCAGAGTATCCTTTACTATTATCCTAATTAGTATTAACTTATTTTTATGATGCTTACACTAGAACAGTAGGCTACATGATCAGTCTGCTAAGAAAACTGCCAGCTATGCAAAAATGTACAATCGTGCAATTTTTAAGGCTCTTTATGATGCATATAAAAAAAACTTGCTCAGCAGCATTACTTATGTTATAGCAGACTGCCCTGATTCTGTGAATTCTTTAGTGCCCAAACTATTAAACATGTTATCTCAAGACAGTTATTAGAAATATAAGTATTTGGGGTTTTATAAATAAATGTGCGAATCATTTTTGGCCTTGGCTGCAAGTTTCAAAGGCCACTTGGAAAAGCATCAGATTCTTCAAAGTGTTTTGACGTTAGGGGAACAGATTAATAAAAAAAAAAAAAAAAATCATTGTGCCATGCAGCATCATATGATTTCTTATGAAGACCTCAGTGAAGGACTTCTTTTCATCCGCTGGTATAGTGTTCCTAAAGGTGACGATGATGATCTGAAGAGGAGGAGGAGGAGGAAGAGGAGGAGGAGGAGGAGGAGGGATATCACCAGTTAATAACCCTTGCCTCCTCTGCCTGTCAGCATCATGATCGCAGAATGTGCCGGGACCTCTACACCAGCGGAGCCGCGTCGTGATGACTGTCCGCGGGCAGAGCTGCAGCTCAGTGACGCCTGATCTTTCCCTCCGTCCAGTAACCCAGCTGATTTCTCCAAGCAGCGCGGCGTGAACGCGGGAGCTTTGGCACCAACATTTCACACACAGTGTCACACTCTCACAGAGGCTGCCTCTGTTTGCTCCGACACATTCCTCCGACGCTTCTGCTTCCTTCCATCTGGGGGATTGGAAACTTGAGGGACTTTATCCTCGCAGGCAGAGAACAAAAGGCGGGCGGGCGGACAGGGTGAGCGCGGTGAATGTAGCGGCAGGCTGGGTGTCTGTCTGCGGGGCGCACACCGGTGCTGCTGGACCAGCCGAGAACGCACCAAGTCCCGTCCCACGTCTCATTTTACCCCGCACCCCCCTCCCCGGTGTCATGCACACGGCAAAAATGTTTCTTCTCGGGACTGTGCTGGTTCTTTTCTTCTCAGGTACGTTGAGAGCTTTTATTATTATTATTATTATTATTATTATTATTATTATTATTATTGTTGTTGTTATTATTATTATTATTATTATTATCAGTCTGTTTCTGTGGTTTCCAACTCGCAAGTTACACTGAGATGAGGACGGAGAGCGAAAAGTCTCACATTCATTTGAAGCCTCACATTTTGCCCCAAAGTGAGGACAGATATTTCTTGCTCTCCTTCACTCTGAGGGCCAGTTTTCGGTTCGTTCGGTCAGTGCTCGCAGTCTTGGAGCCACGGGGATGTAAAGATGTTTTTATTTCCCTCACAACTTTTCAGCAGAGTAAGACTGTTTCCTTATATAACAGTCAAGTGTAATCTAACGTCTACGTCCAGTGTCCAGCGGTGGTTCTGTGCTCCTTAGGCAAATACTCTCCGCTTTTTTTCTTTCGGCCAAAACGCCACTAGGCTACGCCCTTCCAGCTCCAACCTGAACCCAAAGTTTAAAATGATGCCTGAGCCCTGAAACATGCTGACTGAGCTATTGTTTGAATCCCAGCATTACATCAAGAGTTAAAGATGTGTTTATATAGAGATGTAGAAATTCAAAGCATGCTCTGATTTTTTAAAATAATAAAATAAAATGTTACAAAGTAGAACATACAGTGTTTTAAAGGGAGCTTCTTAAATAAGCTTTTAGTTTTATAATATGATTTTTTTTTAAATGTCATATTTCCTCTATTTGTACCATGTACAAATAATACAAATATTTTGAGTTAAGACAAAGTGAATTTTACCAAGCAGAGTCGTCATGATAAATAAAAAATATGTACGCAGGAAAGCAGACTGTCTTCATTATATAAGTTAACATCTCCTTAAACGTGCCATATAGACTAAGATGAACGTGAATGGAATAAATAACTTGAAGTGGTAAAACAGGAGACTGTGATCCTCTGTAGACCAGAGCCTTAAATGCATCTCCTCGCTCTGGTCTATGATGAAGGTGTTGAATCACTGTATCTCGGCTGTAATTAAGCAGCTCCTCCTGCAAACAAAGGAAAAGATTCAGGCTCAAAATAAATTATTTTTGTAGGTTTTGCTGAATTTAAATGTAGACTAAGTGATAATAAGGGAATTTTCAGATTTTTTTCCTGTGGTGCGTGCATCTCACACACCTTTACGGATTTACGGAACAGCGCCGTAGATGCTTTTTCTTGGTTATGGTAAATTAAAAAAAGCCTTAGAGGAACAGTGTCTTTTATTCACTTTACAGTTCATGTTCTATATCTAAATTCTAGATCTTATTTTTGATCCACAGTAGACCTTTTATAATAGTTTTCTTTTTTCCAGTGTTTTCTAATGAGGACTATCCACTCTGGCAAAGACTGTTTTAAGATGCTGTGTGGATGATTACATTTCTTCTTCATGTATAGACATAGCATTGATAATGTGCCTGGTTTTAAATAAACAGGATTTGTGAAGGTTGGAAACAACCTCTTGATTCCATATATAATTGCATGGATTCTGAAAAACACTTTTCTTGAATTGCTCCAAATCTCCAACCGGTGAAAAGCTTTTTCAGTATTTGTAGGGCTGAGCGTATGGACTCGCACTGTCACTGGTGCAGCTATTTAATGATCACTCTGGAAGTAATGAACTTAATGCTGGGTGTGAGTGTGATATTGCTCTGAGGATGACCTTGGTGTTGATTCATTTTTCTCTTTGTATGATTTGCACGTGTGTGTGTGTGTGTGGAGTCTGTGTCTGAGCACTATAAGCTTGTAAATGAAAAAAAAACTGAAAGAAAAAAGGATTCCTAGCAGCACAATAAACATACTCTTGGACAGCTTCACTGAAGGGTTGTTTATAGTACCATAGTGGGTTGTGGTCGGGCCTGTAACAATGTGGCATTAAATGACACCATACTGTATGAGTTGAGAGTCACAGACAGGTGTGAAGTCAGTGTTACCCAAAGAGCAGAAGGTGAGTTTCAGCATCAAAGAAAAGAAAATTAAAGTCAAGGTCAGAGTGTCTGTTCCTCTTTATTCCGTATGTTACCACACATGTTACGGACAGTAAGTATGGGCCAATGCATGGAGGCAGGTTTACCAAAGAAACAAAGAGTGATGTGTTGTTCTCTGGTGCTGGGAGACATCCGGACTGAACAGAACAGACACGACGAACTTATTAACGAAAGTCATTAAAGTCCATAAATGTAGAGGAAAAGTCTGAAAGTCTGAAAAACCTTTCTCGGCACCTATAATAAAAAGGGTTGTGAAAAACCTTCTAAGGCCTGAAGATTAGATAACAGCAGTAGACTGATAAACTCCACTCTGTGGGTAAATACGGAAGTTTGTCAGTGACAAAAGTATGAGAGTGATTTAATCTTTAATCAGTGTTCAGGAGCACACAGGGGACAGATCTGTATGCAGGACACAGACTGAACGAAATTCGAACCTAAATTCGAGTCTAAATTTCATGCCGTGTTTAAAGAACCTGTGTGGAGGATATAGTGGCATGTAGCAGGGAATACCCCTCCCATCATCCCTCCCGTTTCAGGTGTGTAGGAGAACCTGCAGTGGCCTTCAGGTTATGTCAAAGTGCCAGAGGCCCCCCACTATAGTTAGTGGTCGTGTTGTCCGTTCTTGGCTCCTGTAGAAACATAGTGGTGTAATGTGGCAGGCTCCGTGGAAGAGGACCCGTTCCTTATGTAGATACGAAGGGCTCATTACAAGCTAACGAAAACACAGGGATTTTTTTTTTAGCTTCAGGTGATTATACACTAAAGAAAACATAATTACAAATGTTATTTTCCATTTCTGCCAGTAGATCCTCCTCAATCCTACACACTGGTCCTTCAAACATTTATCTGCCTCTTCCCTCTGTGATTGTGCTTCAACAGAACTTGGCCATCTTTGGCTGTCAGATGCTTCTCACAGCTTAAGTCTGACGTTAAGACAAAAGCAATACAAAAGCTGACGGAGCACACTGGAAAGTCACCTGACATTACTTAGAACATGGAGTCTGACAGGATGACGAATCAGTTTCAGTTTCTGTTTGACTTTGTGATATGGACTGTAATTACCCCTCAAATGTGCTAAATGTGTTTAAATAATTGTAATCTTTAATTTTCTTACACCACATTAGCTGCAGCCTCTCACAGCTCTGTCAGATGGGCTCACATGAGATGGGATGGCTGTGGGGTAAATACAGAGATCCTGGAATTGTTGACGATTAATTGAAGTTGGTTTTGTCTGTTTTTTACACCGATTATTTATCACGTGTAGATAAATACTGTCAAATCAGTTACAGCATTTCATATTAGCCGAGCTTCCCCACAGCCCTGCCAGGTAGCTGCAGGGCTGTACATCCCCTGGTGTACGAGGTCTGCTGGTTGAGTTAGTGGATGATATCAGTGCTGTGGAAGGGGCTAATGAAATTCCCCCACAGTGGCTTTATGTGAGCGTGGTCTGTAGTGCAGCATGGCCCCACTGTGTTCATTAGCCATGTTAATGATTGTCCAGCTTGTAGTGACTCTGTAATGTTGAGTGACAGGCTCATATATCTCCCTGTCTCTCCACGTCGGTTTCACCCGGCCTCCCCCGGCCTCCCTCCCTTCTCACTCTCCCTCAAGGCTTTCAGGTTGTGTCTGATTTTTTTTTTTTTCAATCTCAATCTAAATTCCCCCTCAGATTCAGCGGCGCGTCAGAATAAATTGTTCAAGTCGTTCAGTGAGGAAGTGCAGTCAACCGACGCCGGTGTGCAAACACATTTGGAGCGGCGGTGGTTGACGTCTTATCGGTTCGCAGGCAGGTGTGCATGTGTGTGTGTATTTTTAGGGATGGGAGGGTGTGTGGCTCATTTTGCATAGACGCCACGAGTGGGTTTTTGAAGACCTACACTGATACCAGTACTTTGGGAGTGAAGCTGCCCACAGGGACTATTTACCTGCTCTCTTGGATCATATTAGCGATCTTTTTTCCCCTTTTGCTTCCCCTTCAGGGCCTGGGTTTTCTCTATCAGCATCTTACTGAGTGTGGTGGGATTCTACATAAACAGTGTTTCCTGCCAAAGTTACAGGGCTGCTTATTTTCAGCGCTGTTTTGTCAGTTTTCTTCTGACTAGTTTTAAATGCAATCAAATATGATCAGTTCAGACCCACAGTCTAGACGTTATTTTTTTAATTTTTTTTAAAGATGCTTTCCCGTGAATTTTAAATTTGATTGTAGTTTATTAATTCATGGCTTTTTAATGTTATAGAGAATTATGGTTATTGTACTGTACTTACCTTAGTTAAATATTCCAAATGTCTCGTAAACATTTCCTCAAAGTGCAGCCTGACAGATTTGGTATTTTGAGAGACTTTGAATGTGAATTTGACTGATTTCCTCTCAAGAAAGAAAACGAAAGAAAAAATAAGTCAGTGATACAGACTCTTTTGAAATCCATCACAGTAATAATGACACTAATAATCTCTTCAGAGGAGTGTTTTAGTGGGTTAGTTCGGATGTTCCATGACGTTGGGTGATTTGCTAGAGACGCATTAGAAAAATGGTAAAAGATAATGATTGGCATAATGACTCCAGAAACACTGGATCCTACATTACCCATAAGGCAACCAATAGCAGCTTTCATTAGACCCTCTGTGTGTGGTCACATTTTAAACTCCACACCTCCAATTTAGAAAGAAGGCTGTGTGTTAAAAAACAGACTCTGAGCCCAGAGGCGGCCCTGATGACATCGCTGTGACGTCAATAGCCATCATCAGGGTCATTTTGATAAAAAAAAAAAAATCTGGTCACAGCAGAAAAAGGTGGACGCTGGGTAACAGTTACTGCTGAACTGCAAACATGCTAATCAGTCACAACAAGTCTCTGATCTTTAGATTTAACAAACTTTTCTGTGAAGAATTAATTGATCTCCTTTGTGAAAGGAAGGAGAATATGGGCAAACTGATAACCTGACACATACAGTGGGTACAGAAAGTATTCAGACCCCCTTACATTTTTCACTCTGTTATATTGCAGCCATTTGCTAAAATCATTTAAGTTAATGTTTTTCCTCATTAATGTACACACAGCACCCCATATTGACAGAGAGACACAAAATTGTTGAAATTTTTGCAGATTTATTAAATAAGAAAAACTAAAATATCACATGGCCATAAGTATTCAGACCCTTTGCTCAGTATTTATTAGAAGCACCCTTTTGAGCTAATACAGCCATGAGTCTTTTTGGGAATGATGCAACAAGTTGTTCACACCTGGATTTGGGGATCCTCTGCCATTCCTCCTTGCAGATCCTCTCCAGTTCTGTCAGGTTGGATGGTGAACGTTGGTGGACAGCCATTTTCAGGTCTCTCCAGAGATGCTCAATTGGGTTTAAATCAGGGCTTTGGCTGGGCCATTCAAGAACAGTCAGAGTTGTCCTGAAGCCACTCTTTCGTTATTTTAGCTGTGTGCTTAGGGTCATTGTCTTGTTGGAAGGTGAACCTTCGGCCCAGTCTGTGGTCCTGAGCACTCTGGAGAAGGTTTTCGTCCAGGATATCCCTGTACTTGGCCGCATTCATCTTTC
>JBBMJY010000002.1:726377-744433 GCA_037833715.1 Toxotes lorentzi | reverse complement strand
TTAATAAATCTGCAAAAATTTCAACAATTTCATGTTTCTCTGTCAATATGGGGTGCTGTGTGTACATTAATGAGGAACTTAAATGATTTTAGCAAATGGCTGCAATATAACAAAGAGTGAAAAATTGAAGAGGTCTGAATACTTTCTGTACCCACTGTATATATATATAAGTGACATGTTGGTCTAACTTTAGACATAATCTCATCTAAACACACCACCTCCACTTAAAGCACATAAACACACATATACTGACACACCAGCACGCACACAGGTGTCAGGTCTTTCAGAGTGTAGGCTATCGTACCGTGGTAACACACTATTACTGATGATTCCACAGCACTGCAGGGGTGTGTGCTGTGAACAACAGGAGCCCTTCCAGTAGGTAGAGAGAGAGGGGGAGAGAGAGAGAGAGGGAGAGAGGGAGAAAATGTCTTATCTGTATTGACCTCCAGTGACAGTCTGTGACATCTATGAAGAGCAATGAGGCCAGAGAAATGAGCATCATAAACCTGCTTTGATGATAAGTGTAAAAAATGCTGGGAATGGGAGAGGTGATCATCCCGGGTCAGGGGAGAGACAGAGGTAGGGAGGAGGAGAGAGTGAGGGAGGGAGAGATGACAAGGATTGAAGTCTATGAGGTGAATGAACTTGGTGAAAGAAGTGAGGAAATCCATCTTCCTTCTTCTGTCACATTTAATGAAAAATGAGCAACTTACCTGGCCTCCATCCACCTGGTTCCATCTGATCTGGGCGCAGAGGTGTGTGTGTGTAATCTGTGCATACGTGAGTGTGTGTGTGTGTGTGTGTGTTACAGTTCTTCTCAAAGGGAATGGTGTATCCAAGGGGGAAGTTTGGAGGTCTTCTGTGTGTTTTGTTGATAACTGGGATTTGGAACTCAAACACAGGGGCGGCAGATGGTGTGTTGGCTTCTGCTTCCTTGGCAGTGTGTGTGTGTGTGTCAAGTGTGTGAACAAGCATTAGACTGAGTGCTCTGTGTGTGTGTGAGAGTGTATTGGTGTGTCCTTACCCAAACTCAGTGTCAGACACGAGTCAGTGGTCCCTGAAGGTACCGCTGCTCTCAGTGGTCAAAGCCTGGACTGATCCCAGGTCAGCCGTGGCCTGACCTCAGGCCCATCTGCTATCACGATGACAGATGTGTCAGAGACTGGCTTCAGATCTGTGGCTGGACCCACAATCCCCAGTTAGTCTTTCCGACAGACCGCCTTCCCTGTTGGCAGGAAGACCTCTGCCAGGCTTAGATTTAGTTTAGTACTTAAAATCCAAAACATGTTTGGATACACACTGAATCAAAAAGTGTTTTGACTTTCATTACTTCTTGTCTAACTGCAGAAGTAAGAAGCACAAAACCCTATGAAACAGAGAGGGCTGCTGCATCACCCATGGGAGGTAAATCATCATTTTTAAAAACAAGTATTACTGAGTCAAAAGTTTTCACACGTGAAATAGGTTTCAAAAATAAAACCTAATTTTCTAACCAGGAGTTAGAAAAGTACCAGACAGGATGATTCACGGCTCAGATATGTGAAATAAGAATGTGCAGAGATTTTAACAAATAGTAAAAACTAAAATGGGGCGACCCAGTGACCGGGGGGTTGTTCTACCACATCATCACAGGGCAGTTATGCCGTGTTGCCACCACGGTCACATGGCACAGTCGTTCCTGATCGATGTGTTTCCATGCATTGTTTTGTTGATTGGTTTGGTTTGTTGATTGTATTTAAATCCCAGTTAAAGGAAGCCATTAACCGCAATTTTGTTTAAGTAGTTGACAGGAGGAGAAAACAACAACGTGCCTTCATTTCATAGGAAATCAAAGAGAGCACAATTGATTTTCCCACATGTTGTACATGTTGCTGTCTTTTGAGTCTTTGACTCTCAGTGGTGGACATGTCAAGCAGGCTTTCTGAGGTTACATTTACGATGGCTGGCATCCTGTTGTGTCTGGTATTTGGATTCATAGGTGTGAACAGAATGTTAGTGTGTGTCTTAAAGCCTGACATCACAGTCCCCTAGCAGATACTCTGCAGGCCTCAGCAGATGTCCTCCCGTATTTTTCCAGCCCCTTTTTTTTTTGTAAAAACCACAGACAGACAACAGTCCCACTTTGCCAAAATATACGGAGTGGAGACAGCAGCTCCTTCAGTACACAATGACACGGCAGGAGTTCCTTTGCAAAATGTAAAGAAAAATGGGAGGCATTCATCACTGTCTGAGACCTTTGCAACTATTCAGGCATTATCCATTATTTTGCTCTTTGATCATAATTACACTAATTACGGCTCATCTATTACCTCAGTTTTTCATAAACAAGGAAGCGGGGGAAATGAGAATATAGAGGCTTAATGATTCAGAGTCTCTGAGTGTCTGAAATGTGATTAGAGATTTGCAGGTGACACACTGACTTTGGTACAAATTATTCTGGTTCGTTTAGGAGGGGGAAAGCGCTGGGTTGTGGGCATGAAGTGGCGGAGAGGGGAACCAAAGCGCAGCCCAGATCACTGAGTTTTGGAAAACTGCTCCGTGTGGTCGGGTTTCACTTTTTTTTTTTTTTTTTTTTTTTTTTTTTATTAGAGTGCTTGACTTACCCTGGTGCTGCAGAACTAATTTTACCAATATGATGAAGTTTTTGCTCTGTTGAAAGGTCACTCAGGCTCCAATTAATAGCTCTGAAACTTCAGCCATCAACCATGAATGGACCCTTCTTTTGACGTCAGTGAAAGCTGCATTGCTTTGGTTTGGCATTAAGGTTGGGGCAGCAGTGATTATGGTAAATTCTCTATGGCTGTAATGCTGTCAAACTCATGTACTAGAATCATACAAGGCTGATACTGCTTGTTCCCTGGTTTTCTTACTAAGGAAATCATAAGATGACCAAAAGGCCTCACTGGCTGTAATTTTTAGTTAAAATGCTTTCTCACTGATTATAGTGAAGGATCATCACAATCAAAAATCAGGTTCACACAAAAGAAAGTCAGCAGTCAGTCAGACTTGAGCCTTTCTGAGCTCGTCATCTATGACAGCTGTAATTCTTGGCTGTTTGACAGATTTCCACCCTGGTTTATTTCTGCTGTGAAGATGTCGAGAGATGCTAACTCCTTTTCACTCATCAAGAAGTCGTCCGTGACATCTAAACTCTTGCGGGTTAACTGGGCTAACTAAACTCTCTTAGTGCCGACTAACTGTGAAAGACTCACTATTAACACTCTGAAAACACTTACTAGCCTAGCAACATTAAGGCTAATAATACAACACTTCAGTGGAAGACCATGTTACACTGATACTCTCTCCACTGAAACAGAATATCTAATGTTGTGAATGTGTGATTGTCTTTTCAAACATATTTCCAGAAAATAGGAGAATTTGCTGATGAGAGAAGTTCCTTCTTCAACATTCTTTTTGCTCTTCTTGCTTCCAGCTCCGGGAAAAGCTAGTAAGTGGACCATGAATGGATGATTATGGTGTTGAATACGAAATGTTTCACCACGTTATTCCTGAGATGGTTTGCTTTCTTTTCCAAGCTGCTGCCCTGCTGCTGCTCAAATCCTGATTTTCTAACCATGATGTCATCTGACAGAATCACCACACACACAAGTTAAAGACAACAGCTGTGCTGTGGTATCAGCTGGGTTTACCTGTAAAATGATGAGTCAGCGAGAAAGTTAGAAGAATAAGACTCATAGAGAGGTGTGTCTGTGGAGGGCTTCTGTCCTCTAAGGAAAGCAGCTAAGGTTTGTCCAGAAAGTCACCAGATTTGTCTCTGGCTGCTTTTGTGAACAAGCGTTACTGAAGGGTCTGAAAAGTTGGTAAGTCCAGCGCAAAGACAAAGATTTTGCCAGTGCAATCGAAACTTTGTTTGTGCCGATTCATTTTGAAAGAGCCAATGTTCAGCCAGCCAGCCAACGGTGTAGCTTCATAACAAACTCGGTTCTATCACCCACTTACTCAGTCACAGACACTTGGGGATGTAGTGCTGGACCATGGCCAGTCCAGCCCACAGTCCCAACTTAGGGTCTATTCACAATTTTTTTTTTTTAGATCTGAACATCTCCATCTGCTGAGGAACACAGTGCTGACTCACTTGACTGACAAGCTAACAGGTAACTTCACAGATTTGTACAGGTACAGATTTGTGGCAGATGACAAGAGAGCAAACAACAAACTCCATTTTCTGTTGACTGTGTGATACAGTTTAAAAATGTGGTTGAAATCTCCTGAAAACTCTAGTAAGTGGACCTTGAGTTGGGACTGTTTTGTTGAAGTTCAAGAATGAACTTTTGTGCAAATACCTAATTTATTGATAGGGCAGCAGGGTATGGAATAAACCAGACTTGCTGAAGTTGGATATCTCTTTATTATTTTTTTATTTAATTTTTTCCATGTTCACATGGTAGCTCAAATTTCAGTTGGTGGATACTATATTTTTACATTGCTGTAGTAGGTCAAAGGCTGCTTCACTTGCTGTACGAGGCAAAATGTATTAAGTCCAGCTGAATCTGACTTTGTACGTTTAGATACCAAAGCTCTGTGTCAGCGTTACAGTGCAGTAAAGTGCTAATGAATAATTGAACTATAGCTTGCTGGTCATTTACTGATTATCTCAGTCTCCAAAATGTTGACTCCACCCCATCAGACCCTGACATGGCATTTAAATGAGAATCAGTGATTATGTCCTCATTGTTGTGGGTTTTTTAATTCTCTATAAAACTCGGTGGTCACTAATGAGATGTCTTTTCTTTTTTTTTTCTTTTTTTTTGGGCAGGTGTTCATTTTAAGTTGAAGTATTTGTAGATGTCTGTCTTTTCTCTGTCTGTTCATTCAGCTGTAGTTACCATCACTATGTATTCTCCAGCCAGTTATTCCTCTCCTTGTCCCAAACAAACCCAAAATGCGAAACGCATCACTTCCAATTCTCATCACAGTGATGGGAATACTTTCACCCAGAGAAACACAAACCCTGTTTCTCCACCACGGCCTGGTCTGAGTTTTTCTCTGCCTAAAAAAGAAGAGATCAGGAAGAGATCTGAAAAGAGAGGAGGATATGAGCTGATAACAGCACATCCTAACAGCCTGTGTACAGTTTATTCTGACCAGGTAAGTCAGTCACACTGCGCAGTTGTAATAATAGAAGTGAAATCACATTGTGGATTACCTGCAGCTGTGCTTTGTGCTGTAAACTAATCCAGCAGCTTTCACATTAAATCCAACCCTGTGGCACAGAATGTAAAATACACTGCAAAGGCCACGAGTGCTTCATTATTAGAAGATGAACTGTTTTAGCTGCTACCTGTGATAGGTGAAGTGGCCTCAGGTTGTGTTGACGACTGTGTCCCACTGTGTCATTGCCATAGGGCTAGGGTTAGTTATGCCGTGTTGCCACCACGGTCACATGGCACAGTCAACAGTACAGATGTTAGCTGTAGCTGGCTTATGGACTGATGATAGACACTTCTACTTTATTCTCATCTCTGTGAATTCATTGAATATAACACTTTGTCATGTGAATTTTTTTGCTCAGGTTTAAACATTTTCAGCTCCCGCTTCAGTCTGCACCACCTACAGTGGCTTTGGATTAACTGGCATCTTTCCATTGACTTTATATGCAATCTCCAAAATTAATCTTAATATCATTCTGATATTAAAGGAATAGTTTGACATATGTATAAATTCATTTATTTGCTTTCTAGCTGAGAGTTAGGTTAGAAGACTAATCCCACTGTCCCGTCCAGTAGAGGACAAGAAGCACCCATCCAAGAACTGTCTGGCACATAACCCCCTAATATGACGTGATATTTGTGGAAAAATTATGGAAGTTGTGAAAATGAGTGCAGTTTGTGTGTTAATTTCAGTCCATTCATGTCAGTGCCCCTGGGTTGGGCCCATGTGGAGAGACAGCAGGGAGGACAGGCATGAATCGCTGTCTGCCACTGTGTTTTTTGATACAACCACCAAAATGGCCCCTATATCACACATTTCTTAAACCGACTCAGAGTGCCTTTAATATCATGGCACCGGGCTGTAAAACAAAGAAAAGAATCCTAAGATTGATCTGTTCTCACTTTGTTCATGTGGATCTTGATTAAAGAATGGATAGTTCAGTCACAGCTGACCCTGTCCCTATGGCTGGTAGATCTGTTGAAATGAGGAGTATTTCACATTCAATCCAAAACCGGGAACGTTTGGTTTGGTTGCTGAACCGAGTCAGAGTTAAACAAACGTGCTCAGTGAGAACGGTCGTCTACCTCGAAGCAGCTCACCAGACTCTTCTGTGTTTTCACACAGTGCTGATGTGCAGCAGATGGCATACTGGATGTTCATCGTCCATCAGTGGGAAAACAATGATAAACCCCACCAGCACTGATGGAGAGTGCTGCCTGCCGTCTGCAGACACAGCGTGGTGACAAAAGTTTAATCTTCCCTTCTGCTGTCTGCTGATGACAAACAGGTTTTGGAAATTCTACCAAAACCGAGGCATGTACATTTATTTACCAATGTGTACTTCATGTTCTTTTCTGGTGAAGATAAATTGGTAAAGAGTTCTTTTCCTCGAAACATTTTGGAGTCTGGGAGGAAAAAGGCTCGCTGCCAAAGTTAGCTTTAGCTAACCATTTCTCTTCTATGCTCGGCCCCCTTTGCTTGTAGTCAGCATGGCCTTTCTGGCTTGGCAACGTACACGATGTGTCTTTGACTTCCTGTGAGAACATCTCTTGAAAAACTTACCTTACCTTATTCATTTCAGTGGGGTTTACTGTGGTTCAGTGGGGGTGGGTGGGAGGCTCCCGTCCCAGAGTCCCGTCACAGAGCACCGTAGTTGGCATTTTGTATCAATAATTTAATACTTAGTTCACAAACATTAAGACGGAGAATAAAATTAGAGAACGTGAAACTGTAACTTCTTTTGTCCCAACAGAAAGAAAACCTCATTCAAAACTGACACCTGAAATAATGAAATTACTGACCTTACGTTGTGGTTCACTCCATTTGTTTAGATAAGACTGGAAATATTTAAAAAATATATATCTATATATTTAATATTGTTCATTACGTATTTCAATTTTTAGAGGCCTTTGACAGACAGTCTGATCCAGTCCAATCAGTCCGCGACCTTGTTCAGAGCCGGAGAGAGAGAAAAATTATGACTTTATGACAACTGAGCAAAATCCTCTGAGGAAGACTGTGACCTTGAGTTATAGTTTCTTTTTTTGTCAAACGACAAAGTTAAGGTTAAGAAAGACCATATAATGATTAAAATCACTACTATGGTAGTACTATTGAATGTTGGTAGGAAACCAACATGTCCCATGTCCACAAGAGTCCATTGTGAGTTGAAGACTCAGCCACAGTGTTTGGCTTCAGTCTCTGCCGTGTGTGCAGGCTGTCTAAATTCTGGCATGTTTTGTTCACCGCAGTCTTAAGCTGAATTTGATGTGTTGTCAGACTGCAGAGTAAGAAACAGAAAGCCTGGACAGAGACTCTCTGCAACTCCAGAGTCGTTCATTTAATGACGTCCATGTCAGACGTGAAAGCAAAAATACCTCTGAACGAAAACAAACATGCACAAGTCGCAGCAACTCCCATAACATTGACAGGTTACTGACTGTAGTCTTTAATAACCTGGATCAGACTATCTGCATTAGACTATAGTGAAAATGTGGTTATAAGTATCATATGGAATTATTACAGCAGAATCAGATGTGTGGTTTATCTAATTAATAGTTTCCTCAATCAGGCAAACGCCTTTAGTGTGTAGGTTTTGTGCAGTGAGCGTGCTGTGGATGCTGTTCTCTTACACCTCTTGTACCTTTTTGTGTGTGTTCCAGCAGAAAGCTTAGTAAAGGCCAGCAGACAGCAATGTTTTTGATGTGGTATTAGGCTGTCTGGAGCTTTGACACAGAGCCAGAGTGGTCTGCGTTTGCTGGATTCACTCGTCTGTGGAACGTGGAATAAAGCTGTTTTCATTAGTGTCACAGTACAGAAAAATAAACAATATCACATGATGTATTGATGGAATAAATCCAGTATGTTGATTTTCCTTGTACTCTGGGTTCAATTTCTTCAGAACCTGTTTAATTATTTTGTCATCTCTTGATATGAATATTTGAATGTTTTAGTTTTTCAAGATTTTGATTGGTTAGAAAAAACAAACAACATGTAACATGTCAGCCAGTGAGCTTTACAGGTGCTGGTAGAAGGCTTTTTTTCAACCTTTGACCAAAGCCAGACCAGCTGTTTCCCTGTTTCCTGCCTTTATTCTGAGCTAAACCGTTATAATGTATATTTACTTCACAGATATGAGCTGGTATCAATCTCCTCACAAAAAACTGAAAGAGAGTATTTCCCAAACTGTCAAACTATTCCTTAAACAACCAAAGGGAAATTGTGCAATAGCTTACATGCAGTCATTGTTTGACTTGTTATAAAACTATTAGAGGGGAAATTTCAGAGGTTTTGTAGGTAATAGGTTTAGACAGGGAAGACGAATGTGTGCAATAACAAAGTTGAAACCTCTGGATCTGCCGCATCAGTTAAAAAAGAAAAAAAACACAGCAATGTTAGATCAGTTACTTACTCTTATTAAGAGCAGCATATGGCATGTGACAGTCATCAGTTATTAGTCTGTGCTTTTAGTTAGCTGGAATTAAATGATTACAGCTTTGTACAGAATCACTGCTCTCTGAATCTGTTCTGAATATTCTGGAATGTTTCACTTTAAGCGTTGGCTGGGTTTAGCCGTCCATTCACACAGCCAGTCTGTTGACTGACCAAATGTTTTCTGCCCGTGTGACCCGAGTGGAGTTTCCTCATTCAAACCACTGACTGAGGTCTGTGTGACTGAGTGAATCCATCTCCGTTGGACTTTTATCGTGAAATCAAACATTGCTGTTTGTCTGAAACTGCAAAGCAGTGAATTATTTTATTTTGAAGAGGCAATGTACTACCTGGATGACCTGGATGAGATGACCTTACCCATAAGAATAAGACTACATGCTGCATTGAGCTCGGCTCAGCCATAAGTGTGGAAAAATAATTTTAAAAAGTCTGTGTGTGTGTGTGTGTGTGTGTGTGTGTGTGTGTGTGTGTGTGTGTGTGTGTGTGTGTGTGCTGGAAATGCTATGGGCAGACATTATGTGTGTGACCTGAGCATGACACGACCCCACAGGGAGCTGCTAACATGAGAGAACACTGGGTTTAAAGAGGAAATGTGCAGCAGAGATGGAAGTGAATTTGTTTGTAGAAGTTTGATGATGTGACGCCGGTACGAGTCGGGGCAGCCTCTGGTCAGAGAGCCGGTCGGGATCGAGCCGGTTCGGGCTGAGCGGTTAGTCTGATGTGTGGACAAAGTGAGCTGAGGCAGAGTGTTGGGATGCAGCGCTCCACAAAGGCTGTTTGTTCAACCAACAATGTTTTATGTATGTGGTTAGTCTTTCATCAGCACACTCAGTATTCAATTTACATACTGTCTACTGATCCGGCACTGAATGTTAAGCTGTTTATGCTATCTCAGCCACTTTATTCTGACACTGAGATGTGTGTGTGGAGGTCTGTGTGTGTGTCTTAGACAGATTGCTTTGCCCCCTCCGCCCCCTCCCCTGTGGTTGTGCAGTATTGTGTTCTGGTAATAATGATGGGTTCTGTGCCTCCCAGTCTCCCTCCCAGCAGGACACACACATAAAAGGGTCCTTCTCAGGGCAGCCACGTGCGTGTGTGTGTGTTGTTTCTGGCGATTGTGTGTGTATATGTGTGCATCTTTGTGTGATTCTAAGAACATCATTTTTGGAGGTGCATGCTGATTGTGCCTCATACTGTGCGCGTGTCCAACCCATCAAGGTTCACATTGGTACGCTCGCTCTCCGTCTCTCTGCCTCTATCTCTCTCGCTCTCTCGCTCGCGTCCCACCTCACCCTTTTTCCATCTATCTTTCCGTTCGCTTATTTCTCCTCCCTGTATGACATTTCTGCTGTCCTCAGACAACTCCTCTGCACTTCCCCGGTGCATATCAGTTATTGGATTTTACCAAAGGAGCCTCTCCTCTTTACTATTGCAAATGGAAGCGGCCACACATCCCAAAACAATAGTTTCTCCTGGAGAAACATACATGACAAATAAAGAAATGAAAACGAGCTCCGAGCATCATCCACGCCCGCCAGCTGCGACTAACTCGGCTGAAGAGGAGATGGACTGCTGGAGAGGTGGACTGCTGGAAGGAGAGTGAAAACAGAGCTTCCTCAGTGAAAGTTAGATGAGTGGAAGCAGCCTGTGTGTTTTTGTCTGTGATCCACAGAGTTTTCCAAGCTGTTAGGGAACCTTCACATCTTGCAGTGGTTCAAACAAACTCCTCATGAATTTGAAGCCAAACTCCTGTTAAATTGTCCCGTCCATTTGTTTACCATGGTAACTCTAAAGGCAGCAACCTCCTCAGCAATCAGTAAGAACAGTAATTTTACAGGAAGGTGCCTCCTCTCATCCTCTTTCTATTTGTTCATCCTTTGTGGCAGACAGTGTGAGGCTCTGTTTCTCTCTCACATGATAAAGAAAGAAGATAAAGAAGCACATCAGGTTCAGTAAGAGCATCATTTAATGCGCTGATGCTGATGATGCAGGACGACTGATCTAACTGCTCCTGGTTATTTGTAATAAGTTGGTGGGAATTTAAAACAGGACTAAAAAACTATTCCATTCTCAGTGATTCAGTTTCACCAAATGTTCTAAAGAGCTCCTCAGAATTAATCCTCTGCATTCAGCAAGTGAGCAACGCTGTTGTTTCCTTGAATATAAAATTGTGTAAAGTCACATTATCAGTTAATTTACAGTATGGACCTTGTATGTTCAAAATCATTGCTGTCTCAGACAGCTACACATGGACTGTCAGCAGCAGATCCTTCAGCTTAGTACGGACATGCACTGTAATAATGACTGTGAGGACAGAGAGGACAGAGACGGACATCTGCACACTGATTCCTCTGCACTCTTTGTGTTGACTGGACATCAGCCTCATGTCTGCAGACAGCTGTTAGCTAGTGGTCACTCCCCAGCAGGGACGGACTGAATGAAGCAGAATACACACTCCGTTCACTCCACTTCCACGGCCTCACATCTCGTAGCCAGAGATAATATCTCTTCAACAAACACAAACAGAGCTCAGATCAGTGTGTATCACTCTGTCCCTCTCATAGATACCAAAGTCTCAGTCCTGTAAACTGCAGCTGGTCCTCACACGCTCTAACTGTTCACCTCACAGTTTACAGGGTGGCTCATACAGCAGCTGTCATCTGCATCACTTATTAAAAAGAATAACAATTGATTGATAATAACAGACATTTTACACAGAATGGATTTTTTTTTTTTTTATCCAGACCAGATTGATCCAGATTGTATTACGAATTGTTGATCCATGGATCCACACATATTTATAAAACTTCCCCAGAGAGTAGAAAAGCTTCTTTGGTGCGTGGCCAGTGGGAGAAATGGTAATGAGCATGTGCAGTGGACTGCACAATGTGAAAGAAAAGTTTTTTTCTTTTGGCTTATTGGAAAGCAATTTTCAAAGAAACGAATGATCGTCATCCTCGAGTCCGCTGACCAGTTCTTGTATCCATGCTTCAGGTGTGAATCAGACCTAAGATCTGCCTCTGCTGAGGGTAAACGGCCTTTTGATTGACATTCAAAATTTTTAAAAAAATGACAGCTGTAGTTTATGAAATGCTCCTCTCTTAATAAATAAACAGCGGTCATACAGTGACATAGCTGAGACACCCCATCCTCCACCCCTCCCAGCCCAAACATCCATCTGCACATGCTTAAAACTATACAACAATAAATACATTTTCAATTTTTCTGAAGTCACCACAAAATAAAACGATGATGATTTCTAATCTAATCTCATTAACAAATAGCTCACTGTCACTATGTGCAGCTTGTGTTACAGTTCATGTTCTCGGCAACGCTGCATACACAGTCAAACCCACTCGCTGTAAACAGTGTCCTAACCCAAATAAAATAATGTCATGTTGTAAAATAATGCATCCAGATAATGAGGAGATCAGGGGAGTAGACACAATACAGCCCCAAATGAAATGCTGCAATGAAACTGAAGTGAAAATCTAACCGTGACAGGATGAAGTGGTGTTTTGTAAGCCCTGTATAAGTCTGCACTATGTCGGAGAGTCTTTTGAAATCAGCTGCATAATTTGAATTTGCATTCAGTCAGTTAGCGCTCATCATCGGAGGAACAGTAGAGATATGTGACAGACAGTGAATTCAGTCCAGTCACACCATAAACGTTCTGCTCTAGTTTTGCTTTGAAGAAGCTGTGAAGGTTCAAATGAGGAATCTGTTTTCACTGCTCAAATCACCACATTCATTTCCAGCGCTGATAAAATAGAATGATGTACAGAGTCATTCTCTGTGAGCTCTCACTCTCGCTCTCTCTCTATCTCTCACTCACACACACACACACACACACACACACACACACACACACACACACACACACACACACACACACACAGAACCAGGGAAGTTTATGGAAGGAATCTGGTTGTCATCCTGAACTTTTTTTTTTTTTTTATGTTAGCATATTTCTGTAGTACTAGTAAATGAAAATGGATATGACACCATGCCTGCTGTGTTTTATGAAATCAGAAAACGCATTCCTGGTATTATCTCTAACATTCTGAAATGCTGTTCGTGTCTTAGGAGTTTCAATTGTTCTTCAGAAAGATGACTTTAGTAAACTCTGGGGTTTTGGATCTACAGCCTCACTTGGTTTGGTTTAGAGAGTCAGGATGCTGACCTGATGACTGCTCTCTGATTTTACTATTGTTAAGTTGTTTTATTTGCTTGAATGTAATTGCTGTACTTAATGTCTGTACAGACTGTACAGACATTAAGTGTAGATAGCTCACTGACTGTGTGTGTGTGTGTGTGTGTGTGTTTGTCTCCACTTCTTTCAGTTATTTCCCTCCGGTCTCGCTCCTTTTCCATCCCCTCTCTGTATGTTTATGAAGTAAATTCATAAAGCCTCAGGACTTCACCTCATAGCTTCACAGTCTGTCTGATCACACCTTTATGCTACATTTTAGCATTTACTCTTATCCTGTCATTGTCAGGTGCATGTGGCCTCAGCCGTCTCTGAAAAGCAAACATTACACGGGCTACACAGTGACATACTATCATACCAAACCATCTGATGTTGGACGTTCTTGATGAAAGACTTGGTCATGCAGCAAAATTCAGTTAAATTTCAATGAAATCACTATCACTTGACTTCATCCCTTCACCTGGTCTGTAAACAGCTTCAGGTTTTTCAGCCTGGGATGTATGAACGTTGCATGCTTATGCAGCAGATGCAGTTCAGATTGATCATTTTCTTCCTCAGTGGTGACAGTTGGTGATGACAGGTGATGGCTGCAGGTGGCACCTGAAGTGCTCCAACCACACTACAGTCAGGTGAATGGTCGGAGGGTTGGATGTCTTGATGTCCTTCTCCTTAAATAGTGCTTTCTGGTGTGACCACAGCGTAACACATAGTTGCCTGTTTGATGAAGCGTTCCTTACAGCATGAAGCTTTCTACTTTGGTATGAGGATTATATTCACTATGACCAGTGTGCTAAGAGTTCAGTTCATCCTACAGTGATGCTATGTTTCTGACCTTTACACCTCCCTCTTTCCATCTCTGTGCTTCGATTCTACATCCTACTCTTCTAATATGTCATCTCCATCTCTTTTGTCCCCTCTTAGATGCATTGCCGTCCTCAGCACCCATCTTCCCCTTCCCTCCCTCGCCCACCGACTGTGTTGAAGCTCATCGTGTGTGCTCTGCTGACCCCCGGTGCGAGGCGTTGTATCGGGGCTTGGAGCTGTGTGCGGCTGACGGAGCGGTCTCTCCACTAGGGGAGCAGGCGGCAGCTGAGTGCCTGGAGAGACAGGACGCTCTGCTGGCCAAACACCCTGCTCTGCTGGCCTGCAAGTGCCAGCGTGGGTTTCGCAAGGAGGAGCAGTGCCTGCGCATTTACTGGAGCGTTCGCCTGCTGCCAGGTCAGTCTGGGCTCTGCTGAAGTGGGGAAGGGTTTGCATGAGGGTCTGAATGTGGATGCAAATCTAAAGCTGGGTTTGCATCCAGTATTTTTAAGAGACACACAAGATATTCAATTAGAAAAACCGAATAATGACAACACCCTTCAGCTTAAAATAGATAATTTAAAAACAGATTAAATGAAAAAAAAAAACATGATTCATTTCCATATTGTTTTGCTTTGACAAATCAAGAACACGACATTCTCATAAGAATCCATCCATTTATTTTCTGTATCCACTTATCCCACACGGTGATGTGGATGGGGTTGGGGCCTGTCCCAGAATGCACTGAGGGAGTGGCAAAGTACACGTTGGACAGGTAGCCAGATTACCACAGGGTTTAAAGCTGTTCTATATAAATACAGGTGACGCTAACGGTGTATAATGTAAAAACGGCTGCAGATAGTTATGCAACCACAGAGAATCATCACCAACTCTCCTCTCAATGAGCTTTACAATCTGTACAGCATGTGACAACCTCAACTTAAAACACTTCATGTGAAAAACTGAGTCAGGGAGTTTATCTGAAAAGGGAAACCTCCCTAAAAACAAAGGAGGGATCCCTCTTCCCGGATGAACAGACATGCTGCAGAATAAAGGACATGGTAAATTTACAGGGAGAACAATCAGGATTAGGAAATGGCAGACTAATAGATTATACAGACAACATTGTAGAAAACCTCCAGGTGTTTCCAACAGATAAGACAGAAGACCTCCTCTCCACCATGAAGACCTGGAAAGAGGACAGACTACACAAACACGCAAGAGGCAAAGCCCAGGTACACCATAACAAGCACATAGAAGGAGGAAGAGAGACAAGGACAACATGAACACGTGGGAGGGACAGAGACAAGGGGTGGCTGGAACGCCTGGAGGACGCCTGGACGTTCATATGCTTGAGGGAACAAACAGACAGAGGGTTAGAGAGGTGCCGTGGCTTTCAGAGCCTTTACAGACATCCTGTGCACTGTGCTGTATTTGTTAGGTTAAATGAATTAACTGTGACTTAAACAGACCCACTGCAGGGAGAACGTTAACAGGTAGAAGAAGAAATCAAAGAATAAGCCACAGGCTGAAAGGTCAGGCGTAGAGATGAGTTTTAAGTTTGGATTTAAAGTTTGGACTCCTCAACAGAGTCAGGCAGTCTGATGCCAGTGGGGAGTTTTTTTTTCCAGGGGAGAGGACAGAATAGGAAAAGTGGGCCTGTCCATTTAGGATTTTGTATGCCATTAGAAGCACCTATGACATGCATAGGGAGCCAGTGAATGGAAGCTAAAATTGGTGTAATGTGGTCAAATTTTCTGGATCCAGTAAAAATTTTAGCTGCAGCGTTCTGAGCCATTTCAAGACTTTTAGTACTAGAACATAGCCAACCTGAAAGCAAAGTGTTACAGTAATCAAGCCTGGAATGACACAGAGGAGTGAACTAGGGTCTCTGCATCTGCCATGAAGAGAAAATACTGAACCTTAGCTGCTACACTGGTGAAAAAAGGCATTCTTGGTGATGGCTAGGGTCAAATGTAAGATTCTAGGCTGTCAGACTTTAAGAAATCATGCTGCTGCTCAATGTCATTAGTGTAACACTGGAAATGAATTCCAGGACTGAAATATCAAGAGAGAGAAGCAGAGGACCAATAACAGAGCCCTGGGGGTACTCCACTTTAGTAAGTGCAGTTTCAGTAAAATAAAGCACATCGTAAATTTAGAGTAAGAACAATCAGGATCAGGAAAAGGTGCTGCCAGCAGATAGGACACACGACTTCCTCTCCAGCATGAAGACCTGGAAAGGACCACACAAACCTAAGTACACCATAACAAGCACGTTAACATGCTGTGTGCTCTCTCTGAGTCAGGCTCAATATGTACGTATGTGTCTGCACACTGGTGCTTAATGAGGAAAGAGACAGAGAACAAGGTTGCATATTAGTTTGTCCATCTGACACAAAACGTTCATACTGAAAATAAAACCAAACCTATGCTGGAGATGAGGAGCTGAGGAGTTTGTCTACAGTGTGTGTTCGTGGTGATGGAGGAACATGTCGCCCAGTTAAACAGTGTGGCTCGCTGATGTGTTTTTAATAGCTGCTCGACAACAATGGAGCTCTGTGGCTCAGAGGAGAAGATACACGCACACAGTACTTGTTACGACAGTAGAAGACACTGATTGTTGGTTTGACTACACATGACTTTTGTTGACAAGAAGAAAAATATAAGTCATCACATTCACCCCAAACAACTTTCAAGTAACTACTGTACATTCACTCATTCTGAATCCATAATCTAAACACTTACCAAACCTCTATCTTCTGGTTTGACCATAAACGTGTCGTAATCCCACACAACCTTATGTTGAAGAGAGATCCATTCAAAAAGACCTCACTCTGAACACACACACACACACACACACACACACACACACACACACACACACAGTAACAGAAGCATATCCAGAGTACTGGTGTGATGTGTGCATTAGTAAGTGAGCTAATACTAGCCAGCGGACTCCTTCTCCCCTGTGGCCTATTAGTCAGCGGAGCATTAGTGTAATTACACACTCTTCAGTTCCTAACGCTGCTAGGCTGCTCTAGCGTGTCATTACCATAAATATATAGCCTGGAATAGGATTTACATACATAAACACTTTACATGCCATTACATTCTTGATTGAGTTTGTACTTTGGAGTGTGTTTAAATAATTTTCAGGAACAAACGGCTCGTCCACTAGTCAATCAAGGCTCTGCTAATGGGTTTCACAACTGGACAAAAGCTGCTTCCAGTAACATGAGCTCATGGTGACTTTGGGTTTTCCCTCCTGTCATTTTAACCCCTCATCTCATCCTTCATTTGGTCCACATTGCTGCTGGCACATCCAGGTGTGTTCTGCAGTGCTAGTGTGTGAGGTGTGTTACACATTACACACTAGCACTGCATCAGAATCAGAATTTGAAACAGTCAAATCCTTATATAATGTTATCCAGGATTCATTATGCAGCTTAACCAAGCAACCAGAATGGCTTGAGAGTGGTGCTGACTGATCTCAGAGCTGCCAGACACTGGACATACAGAATGATAAAGGACAAAAACATGGAATGCTATCTGGTTCAAAAGTTCATAGACCCCAGAGGATAAATCCTGATGCTGTGGTGATCCTCTAACTTTTCATTTAGTGCCACCATGAAGTTGACATTTTAAGTTCTGAGGAACATTTCTCCACAGATCTTTGATTTGAAGTTTCTTTTTTTGTCCAATGGTCTGATTTGGTTTGAACTACTTGCTAAACTAATAACATTCTCATCAGCCTCAGCTGTACTGTGCGTTTGGTGCTAATGAGCAAATGTTAGCGTGCTAACACACAACTAAGATGGTGAACATGGTAAAGAGTGCACATCTACACATAGCTGACATGCACCTTCTCAAAAATGCAACTATATGCATAGGATACAGCAGCTCTGAGGAGACCAGAAGAGCTGTCACCCATCAGCATGGGCTACATGTATATTCTCCAAAAAGTGTCTGATTCCAATGGAGGTTGTTGATAGTGGAGACAACATCAAGCTCAAGGAAAGGATATGGAGTTAAGGAAAGCTCGATAATCTATTAAACCATTGCTACAGCAAAGCTCCTGCTCACTGTAGTCACCTCTCTCTATCACAATGAATGAAAGAATGTATGGTGACTGACTATTCAGCATTGAGACAAAGTGAACCTTCCCATGGTCGCTTTAGACCACAAAGTAAATGAAAGAATGTAAACACAGTTACTGTGGGTTAAATCTGAGGTTGAATTATAAATCAAAACCTGCACGGTGGGTATGTACCTTTCCACATACAGGGTGCCAGGCATTGGGGGTGGGGGGGGGGGGGGGGGGGGGGGGCGGAGTAAACCGGCAAACTCGTGCGAAACCGCCAAAACCCTCCAACTTTTTCACTTACCCACAAACCGTGGGTTTCCTCCAGGGACC
>JBBMJY010000002.1:697718-724559 GCA_037833715.1 Toxotes lorentzi | reverse complement strand
AACAGAGGAGAGGAGGAGAGGGACATGCAGCATATAAAACATGATACAAACAGGGATGGCAGTGGACAATGTTAGAATCAGCGGTCTGCTGGGCCTTCCAACATGACAGTTTATTTTTTCCAAAATTATTAATTTCTTATCTAGCTTGTTTTATTCGTTGTGGCATGAACAGTCACAGGACCCACAGGATAGACCCACTGTTTTCCCCAAAGTTCCCTTCGACTGATATTTTGTCCTTGTAAAGGTGTCACGATAGCTTTTTTAAGTTGCTGTGTTTATTCATGGTCCCCAGAGGATAATTCTTGGTTTACCTTTTTTTTTCTAGCATCTCCTTTTAGACAAAGTTCCTTTGACCACAAAGCCTTTTGTTTGCTTTCTCTTTATTAGATACTTAGAATTTGAACCCTCTCCATCTTAGACAGTCCATGAGTTTTCCCTTACTACCAGCCTCCGGACACAGTAAACTTTTTGTCCCACAACTGGTAAGGTTCTCTAGCTAAGTGGGGTGGGCCAAGGACTTGTCTTTGGGGTAAGGCTGGGGGCTCCTCCTTGGTGTGTGGGGCCAGAACTGAGACCCATGTCATTCTGACACCTCAATTACTACCTCAGTTTACTTAAGAGGTTCACGTGAGGATTCAAATCATGTTACACAGTTTCCAAATGGTGAAAATACCCATACTCACTTTAATACCATGCTGTATTTTTTTTCTCCTTTATTTTAGTTTTTATTTAGTTTGTTTTATTTCACTGTTGAAGCTTGTGAGGTTTTTAGCTTTACCAAGCATCTTGGCCTTGAAGTAAACTCAATCTGTGCTGTTTTGATTTCTTCTTCTTCTTTTACTTTTCAGTGGCACGGGGAGTGCATTGCTGTCTCCGGTTAAACACATTTGGTCTTTGCAAACAAAATTGATATACTTATTTATTAGCATATAGAGCAGGGAAGTGAGATCTGAGAGGTTTGGCTTCCATTTCCCTCTTCACAACTTTTTGCACATACAGGAGTTTTGTGTTTCACTAATTCAAGTTTTCCTCACTTGCTCAGCTTCATCTTTCATGCAACTGGATGATGAGAACCAGTGCCTGAAGGCGGCACAGGACTGCGGCTTGTATGAGAAGTGTGGTTCCCTGCGATCAGAGTATGTCCTGGCCTGCACCAAGCGGGTTCCTGGGTCCAACCGATGCAACCAGCACAAGTGCCACCGGGCCCTCCGGCGCTTCCTGGAGCGGGTGCCTGAGGAGTACAGCCTGGGTGTCCTGTTCTGCCCCTGCAACAACAACCTGTGTGGTGAGAGGAGGAGGAAAACCATTGTACCCTCCTGCTCCTACCAGGACATGGAGGGACTACAACCAAACTGCCTCCACCAGCAGAGTTTCTGTCGCCGAGACGACCTTTGTAGGTCAGTCACAAAGCCAAATATACATACACGGTTATGGGGCTGATACTGTTTGTTAATTATAATATTTAAAATAGCTGTAAAATGTATTAACACTAAGTAATTAGCACTAATCAGCGAAGTAAGACCACATTGTTGATATCCCATTATTTTGTCAAAAATATTAAACGGAAAGAAACTATGAAAAGACAGAGAAAGGGCAAACACACCAAAATGGGTCAATACTTCTACTACACAAAACTAAACAACAAAAAAACCGAACCTCCGTTGAACCTAAATTTACATGAACACAAACTCACCCCAACATACACACCCATTCAAATTTCCTGCCCATTTCTTGTGTTTGATGTTGAGTTGTTGTTTGTGTTGTTGCCAGGTCCAGACTGGCTGATTTCCTTAATAACTGCCAGCCGTCTCCTCTGACGGCCAGCGGCTGCCTGAAAGACTCAGCTGGCCTCTGCCTCCGAGCCTACGCTGGACTCATTGGTACGGGAAGCAAGAAGGAGGAGGAGGAAAAGTTGGGGAAGGAGGAAGGATGAGTAGTTGCATTACATGAAAGAGAAAGCTGCATTTTACCTCCAGACACAACTTCCAGGACAGAAGTTTTGGCAGACTACTTAGTTTGTCTCTAGGACACTTTATAAATCCTAGTAGAGATTTTCCATAGTTACCAACTTATTTTATCAGATATTCTTTCACATAATAGTAATCAGTGTGGAAATGTTATTTGAAACAGCTATCATCATATTAAAGATATGAGCCAGAGACTTATGGAAAGTTATAGAAATAATAATAATAAATAACAATATATAATATTACCAAAAAAAAAAAAAAGTAAAAGGCGTAAACAAAGGATTTTTCAAATATAAAATACAAAGATATCTGCTCAGTATGTAAAACGTTGTTTCATGACTGTTTAATGTATTTAGCCTGAGAAACTAATTCAAGTTTATTGTCACCATTTTTTCACATCTCACTTTTGTCATTATTAAGCTTCCATACATGGAAGGCTGGTCTGTGATAGTTGCTGCTGTAAGAGACATTGGTCTAAGCACATTGGGGGTTAACTTAAAGTTGAACACACTGTGCTAAGACTCTCTAAAACAGATTTAATAATATATATATACAATCTCAAAATAAAAGTGGCTGTATAGAATCCGGTGAGTGGATGGGAGGAAGGATATAGGGTCAGAATGGGAGACGAACGGGCAGAGAGGCAGAAAGTGTGTGAATGGGGTGATCAGACAGAACAGAAGTGGAGAAGGAGAAGCAGCAAGATAGAAAATGAGGACCCATGACAGCTGACAAGAGATGTGGATAGAGAAGTGTTGAGCAGCTTTCTGCAAGCTCTGACAGTGATGGATGACTTTTCTATAAAGCTCAGAGCTTTTTTAAAGGCACAACCTGCATAATCCACATATTTACAGCACGGTAGCCTGCCACAGATAACCAAACAATGTTTACACACTGCACTGGAAAAAATTATCTCCTGTAGTGAGCCAAATATCATTTAATCCCAGTGGACAGAGAATGTAATCCCTTCTGTTACTGATTAGTATTAATATCATTGTTATCATTATTGATGGCATCAGCAGAAAACCCTGTCTTTAAGCTTCAAACTGTCCCTTCAGTCCCTTCAGGGAAGGTCACACAGTCTGCCTCATGTTTTTTTCTGCAGATGATAGTTTAGCTTTGCTTGCTATAAAGACAAAAAAAAGCATAATTCATTTATGTTTTGGGCCATAGAGCAATTTCCCGCCAAACTGCTCAAAGTAAAATGCAGAGTAGAAGCCGACAGAAGCTGCCAGTATTTATTGGCCACGACGTCATTTGTCTCTGACAGTCTGAGTTGTTTATCTCTCTGACTTACTGTGATAAAGATTTATTGACATTAAAATAAAACACGCAGTTCCTTTGCTAACTTTGACCCTTCTGACCCACAGGTACCATCATGACGCCCAACTACATCAGTAACAGCTCTGCTGATGTGTCACTGTGGTGCAACTGTGAAGGCAGCGGCAACCAGTGGCAGGACTGTCTGAGACTGCAGCGTATGTTCACCCACAACGCCTGCCTGCGTGAGTCTACTCTCTATACACACGTTTCATGTACTGGTCTCAGCAAAATCAGATGACTTTGATTTATCTTTCCGTTGTGTGTTGGCCATTAAACTGAACTGATTTAGTGATGACATTTGGATCAGAGTTCAGACAGTTTATTATATTTTTATTAGCATTTTGAGTGATCTTAGTAGTTGCTGAAATTTCAGCATGCGTCTTATTTGTGCAGTGCAAAATTGGTTCTAAGGAATTCCTTAGAAGCTCACTGCATAAAAGGATTTTATTTATTTAAAGAAATTTCCTAAGGACATAACTTGATCTTATTTTGTGCATCCAATTTTTCTAATAAAAAATATCCTAACCAAAATAAGGAAATTATTTCTTAGGGTTTAATGCCCACGATGCTCTGCATGCCATTTCAGATGCTTTTTATACCAATCCCAATAGAGTATTTAGAATTAGGGATTGTTTGGAATATAGAAAGTCATATTTAAGACTTACCAAAACTATTGTTATCCATATTGTTTTTAGAAAGCCTGTTTTAAATAGTGCAATATTTAAAGCAGGCCTATGAAATCAGCATTAATGTGTCACCATCAGTGATACTCTGAGGAGCAGCTCAAAGGGAATAAATGAAAAAATGACTTCGTCATGATGTCTGCTGAATCTGTCTGGGTGGCTGGCTCCTGCAGCAGTGTTCACAGCTTGAACCGAACTCTGCCTCTTTATATGTCAGTTACATGCTACAGCTTTAGCATTCATAAGAGTCTTATAGACTGTGTCTGCAGCATGAGGCTTCTGCAGGGCTCGAGAGGTGTGAGCAGCAGAGCCAGAGGGTAAAGCCCTCCAGCTGTCACTCAGTCACAGCAGCTGTCAGTCAGGCTGTCGATACACACCGAGCCTGTAATGTCCAAACACTAAAGGCTGGATCGATGCATCAATGCACTTCCCATAAAGCTCTGTGATTTATCAAGCTGCCGACAGCTCAAACAATAAAGCTGCCAAATAGATACGAAGGTTCACGCCCACTCAGATGCAGCGTCGCAGCGTGCAGGCTGGCCGGGTACTCAAACACACACACACAGACAGGCAGTGATGAGGCTGTCTCCATGCAGGTAACTCTATCAGTTGGATGGGGAGCCCCGGCTCCCTACCTGCAGACATCACCCCCCCTCCTGCTCCTAGGCCCTCCCCGTTGGTTCAGGAGGATGAGCTGCTGAGCAACAACCACCTGCCTGAACACAACAACATTGTGAGTACACTTCAGTTCATCACGTGCATCACCTGCACATTTCAATGAATTACCTTTATGTACTGCATTTGCCAAATCTTTCAGACTGTAAAATATGTGGATTACATCTACCACAGGTAATCTCCTCTACCCTCTGTATCTGTTATTTAACCATTTTAACAGTTTGTGGGTTTTAACGGTTTGGACCTGATGCAAAGCTGTTTCAGACTTTAGGCAGTTGTATAGGACTAATTTCTTCAATAAAGAAAGGGCTGCAATTGCCAATGTAGATGCACATGTGCTGACCTTGCATGCAGGCTGTTGCAGTTTCTTCTGTTTGTTTTCTTAGTTTCACAAATTTTACATTTTACCAGCATCTTAGTGAGACTGCGCCCTCTCTAAACCCTCTCGCAGAGAGTGTTCTGGTCTGTTTTTCCCAGCGTGGCTTTACTTTTTTCATTACGCTACACTACTCCCCGGTTCCATTGTTTTAGACCACGTACGAACCGTTCACGCTTGAAGCTGCTGGTATGGTTACCAGAGCAAAGGACATCCCGGCAGAGATCAGGAGAATGAAACACAGAAGAGGAATGAAGTGATGAGGAAAGAGCTGGTTCCAGCAGACAACAGAGACTAATGGAGAAGAGGAAGTATAAGCCATATCTCCCTTCTGTTATCACTGAACAATAAGATGAACAAGCTCACAAATCATCTTGGTTGTTGTTTACACTCCCCTCTGCTAACCAAGCAGTCACATGTGACAACATCCACTCTGTTGCCTCGAGGCTCCAGTCTCTGCACCCCAGTGCTTTCTTCATGACTTCCAGGTTCAATCATTTGAAGACTCTCTCCACTTTCATTCAGGTTGTGGACTGCAATACACCACACTGTAAGACTGCTTTCAGTGCACTGGGATTTTTTTTCTCATGGTGAGAAAATAGACGGACTGGAAAACCTTTTGACTGAATACATTAAGTTCTATGTGGACATCCCTGTTCCGGTCAAAACTGTCCTGCAGTAAAGAGGCCCCAGAACCAGCTGTCAGTGAATATCACAGAAGGAATGAGGCCTGAACGAGGAAGCTGGAACCTCTTTAACCTCATTTTGTGTCTGGAAAAAGTCCCTGTGTTGTGAAGTTCTTCCTGTCACCAGTGACAACAGACCAGCAGCGCTGACCTCGTACATCTTGAAGGCTTTTGAAAGGATGGTCCTAGATTCCCATCGTATATTGATCAACCATTCATTGGACCCCTTCTAGTTATACCTACCAATACTGTTAACATTTCCTTACGTAAGGTTCACAATTAAAAGGTAATTAGTAAGGAGACGTAGGTTTGAGATGCTATATCAGTGTAATTTGCTCATTTACTTTCTACTGCTGCCTCTTAACACTTAGGAACAGAAGTCATTTTCTGATGTGCAAGTCTAGTATAATGATGTGTACAATATCATAACTGATCTTAGAACAGATCAAAGATCCCAGGATTATTCAAAATTTGCATGTACAAATGTGTAAAAAAATGCCAGGCCCCCTCTGTTTGACAAGCCCCTGCCTTACTTAGACCAAAACAACATCTTGGATAAATCTCAGGGTGGCTCATGGTACTGAGTGCACTGCTGAAAGTCCACAATGATGTGCTCCTCAATGTCAGTTCTGGTAACCATGCTATCCTAATTCTACTGGACCTCAGTGCTGCTTTCAACACAGTTGATCACTCCATTTTAATAGGCCGTCTCAACATGGTGTTGGTGCTGGTGTCACTAAATTGAATTGGTCCTCCTCCTGTCCCACAAATAGAACCGCTTCAGTCAACATAAACAACTATCCTCCTCTCCAGTTACTTGTCATGTGGGGTTCCCCAGGGTTCCATCTTAGGCCCCATTCTCTTCTGCCATTTGATAAAATAATCCTACTACCGATACACTGATGACACTCAACTCTGTTTCCCTCTAACACCGAGCAATCAGTCAAATGTAAAGTGCCTCAGAGAGTGTTTCAAGGACATAAGAACCTGGATGGCTCAAACTTGTCCCCAGCTGAACAAGAACAAACCTGAAGTTGTTCTTTTTGGTCCCAGGATTCCATTACACTGATCACCACCATCAGCTCAGACTGAGCATTGACTTTTATATGAAAATGGAGGAAGTCAAAAATGGTTTTGTGAATTTTATAGATGGAAAAATGCTAACAGCAATGTCTTGGTCAATTTGGAAACCGATGATGACAGAAAAACATTAGAGCCACCAGGAGAGCAAGACACCATAAAAGCTTATCAAACGTGCTGTTGTAATATCAACCACAGGTAGGTACTGCTATTATCTCTGGGCTCTTTTTTTAGTCCTTATTAAAAAATTAAAAGGATGCTGAATTAGCTATTAGCAGCTCCTCTTTGCAGTGCACCCATGGATGTACAGACTCTCTGTGGATTACGTTGATATTGGAATAAACCTAAACCTGATGATTGTCATCAGAGATAATTATATCCTTGGGAAGGGTAGTCACACTGAATGCTATCAAAGGGTTTCAGATTTGACTGAGTTAGGACTCTGAGAGGGAGCATGATTTTTGATTTTTTAAAATTCAGCTCACACCCCGTTCAACTCTCCAGCGCCCCCACTGGGGAGGCGTTAGTCTTTCTTTTTGTTTTTAACCTGCTGAGTGTCCATGTGAGTTACAGACCCTATCGTATCATTTCACCTCGTTGAATTCTGGCCAGAACAAAGATTTTATTCCCAAACTCGCCCTTTAATCTTAATCCCATCTGAATGGGGTTGATGTGTCATCCTGTAGGGCATGGACAAACCACACATTCTTCTTGATTCTTCATCTTATTTGGAGGACTTGTTGGTCTGTCCTTCTCCTGACCACATATTGGCTCTGATGTATGTTTTTGTTCACATGTTGGCAAATAGGTACCATTAAAATGACTGTATCAGTTCTTATTAGCGGTGTAACCCATGGATGTACAGACATCAGTGGATTACTGTGACTCTGACAGGTCACAGTTCAAAAGTTATCAGGAACATTTGTCCTCTGTGATTTCTGAGCAGATTTGGGAATGTTTATGAATGAAGCTCCTCATGCCCTTGAGAAGTGTAAGTCACACATAATGTAAAAATATCTGAATTGTGTGTTTGTGTTCAGGTTTGAAGTCAGCGAAGGAACACTATCACACATGTGGGAATCAGGGTCAGACCTAAACTACAAGCAAACAAAATGTCCAAACCGTCCTGACTGGGTCCGTTTAATTTGTCTCACCCAACCAATCAGGCTTCACACAGTCTGTGGCACACAGACAAGTCTTGGCCCTGAAGTGTTTTGATTTCAGTCCTGTTGGATCATGTGTGAGTCTGCCAGCTCAGTAATGTGCAGACAGTAACAGACACACAGAGAAGCTGAAATGTGCTTTTAACGCATATGTTTTGAGAGCAGCACAGCTCCTGGCTGCTCTTGTCCAACACTGACCATTAAATGTTGTCCAATCCAATCGTGGTCCTGGCCAGACCACAATCTGCTGTGGCTGTAGCTCCCTGGCTCCCAGCATGCCTCACTGCCAGAGATAATCTGGGCCTCCAGACAAGAGGGGATTCCAACTCTCTCTCTTCCTCAGTTGCCCTCCTCCGCTCTCTCTCTTTCCCTCTCTGTGTCTGTCTGTGTCTCTTTCCCAGTGAGCAGATTAGATGAGGTGTTGGTTGGAAGCAGTGCATCAGTCAGGCTTCATTAGTATGAATTTATTCATGCCCATATGTCTCTTCCCTCTTTCTCTTCTACCCCCAAATCCCCCTCTCCCCTTCTTACTTTCTTCCTTCTGTCCTTTCCTCAATTCCTCCAACCGACCCTTTCTTCTTCTACTCATACACTCTCTTCTTTCTGTTCTCAGTTCATTCAGTCTTGCGTCCCCCAGCCTTCAACCTGACCCTCCCCTCCCCCCCTCCGTCTATACCTGCTCCACATCTCTTCATCTGTCTGTCACTCAGCTGCTTGTCTTGTCTCTCTGAGGAGCTTTCGCTTGTTTCTCTAAAGTGATTTTTCCAGAATTTGAAAGGTTTCACTTCAAAAAGCGGAGTATCCGCTCCAGCCCTGAAAAAAAAAAGTCCCATTTAGAAGCACAGATGAGTGCTCTTTGTTTTAAATGTTACGTTTCCACAGAGAATGTGATCAAGTTTGTTGTGAGGTGGGATTTTAATGTCATATCTGCAGCCTGTTCATGCTCTCATATTTGTTTTGACGTAGCTGAAAGCTTGACTGAGAGTGTGCTCCGAACATGTGAAAATTAGATTATTTTTAGTATATAAAAAAAAAAAAACAGTGGCCTATTTGTTAAAGTTTTTTGATGAAGGTAAGTTAAGGAGTTTTCCAGTCCTAGTGTAAAAACTGGAAAAATGTGTTAATTAGTTGGCAGATATAGTGTATGACTTATCAACAAACACCTGGAATTCTGTTTCTCCCCAAATGTGCCTGCAAACATACACAGAGAAGCAACAAGAAGCTCACAAATAAGCCAACAAGCACACCCCCAACAGCTCCTATTGGGAGGTGGGTTTCGAAAAGCCAGAGGAAAACAAACGCACTGCCTACAAGTAAAAGAGAAACTGCACTGAACATATCGGAGCAATCCCACTACACTGACTGTGTATGTTACCTGGAAGGTAAAGGCATCGGTATGTTTGTCAGATGGTCTCAACTGTCTCTGTAACTTTCTGGATCCAGTGATGTGACAGTCAGGTCCACTTCAGGCAGTGTGTGTGGCCCAGGTGTGAGGGGGTGTGAAAGTGGCTGTTTCTTTATTCTTCACAGGACTGCTTCCGTTCCTTTTCATGTTCCTTTTGTTTTCGCGTTCAACACAATAAAAGCCTTTCAGAAAGATTCATCATGTACTATTAAAAACGATGACAGCAGGTGTTTCATCCTGCCTTTGGGAACTTTCTAAACACTGGCATTTAGTTTGTTTCACGTGTCATGGCACAGGCAGTAAAACTATTTGTTGTTAGGGGCAACAACAAGAGAAGGATGCAGGCCTTACCTGAAACCCTGATGAGCTCAGCCTGCTGTTAGCAGTTGCCCCACTTGTTCCACTTGTGGTGGGTCCAGCCCAGACCGCTCCTCTTCTCATGTTCCCAGACATGCACTGATCTCTGCGTTGTTTAGGCTTAACAAACAGAAACTAAACCGAGATACTTCAGGGATGAAGGTTATTGTTCAACGTCCATTACTGCCTCAAAGGAAAGGTGCATTCTAAGCATGCTGGTCTCAGGAAATCATTTTATGTGATTATAATGTAATTTTAATGTGCAGGAATTCAGGAAGAAGGATTCTAGCTTTCAAAAAAAAAGGGAATCTTACAGCAGCCTGAAAGTTTTTTGGTGTGTGGTCCTGTTGAGCAGCTTTATTTAGAATGAATGGGGGCACCCTGTGGGAATGCAGTGCCAGGTCCTTTTAATACATGCCTAAATCAGGACCTGTGAAGAACCTTGCTAGCAGTAGTGCTTGCTAAGGCTGTTGGCCATGTGACTCTTGCCTTAAACATTGTAGAGGACCCTTGAGAGTTTGACTCATTTTTCCCCAGCTGAGAAAGAGCTTGTCTGTAGATTTTTTACAGGAAGTTAGCAAGAAGTGGTGACCTTTCACAATACAGATCATATATTAATAACAGCTGGAAATTTGTCTAAAACACAATGAAACGAAATACTTTAGCTACCTTATAACAGCAAGGGAACAGGACAACTCACTACACACAGCAACATTAAACATACTGTAACACTACTGTGTATAATAAGTATATGTATATGTTCTCTGGACATGTGCTGGTCCTCAGAAGACCCAAAGTCAGTTCTGTTCACTCCAATTATCTTCAAAGAAACATTAACAATGTCCTTCAGGCTTTTTCTGTCCCTCACCAATAAGTTATAAAAGCAGCAGATCAAAGGAAAGGTCACAAGACTCTCAATAAAAGATAGTGACTGAGAATAGCTGAGCAAACTGGAGAAAAGTTTAAGCTTAGACAGGAGGCGCTCTCTCTGCTGGTCAGACTCAACACTTTTAACATTCCATCTTAAATGACTGTCAAAGGCTGCGCACAATACTTACTGAAATCTGTTTCACTACTAATGAACCAAATTACGTTCACATCAGTACAAAAGTGAGAAGAACCTAACCATGATCTATTTCTGCACCCTGAAGGAGAGCGAGATAACTGCCTTGTTTACAGCGTCTGCATCTGTCAGACCTGATGAAGAAAGGTTCACACTGAGTGAAGAAAATGCCAGTCAAAAAATATAAACTGCACAAAAGAAGCCAATATCAGAGGCTGTGTTAGAGCAGAGTGTTATTATCAGTAAAAGAACAATTTGCACACAGTAACCTAGAACGGGCCTTGGGCTCCACCAGATGTTAATGCATATACTGAGGATGAACAGCTGGACGTCCACAGCACTCAACACCCGTAACACTTGCAGTGAATCACATTCATCGACAGCTCTAAAATTTGAAATAAAGACTTCTGTTGATCAAAGTGTTTACACATGAACATGTGACACATTTAACATTGTGTAGAACAGCAAAACAAACATGTTAGTGTTGTATGTAGTAAAGAAACATGACATCAGATTTCTACAGGCAGTTATTTGTTCTATTGAACTGGAATCAGTACACAGTATTCTGTATCAGACAGAGCACTGAAGTCATGCTTGACATCAGCTTCTTCATTCATGCTTGACCATCAGTGGTAGCCATCATTCATGGGTATGGCATGCAACATGCAACTCATTGCTTTCATGTCATATTAAGAACTTTGGATGAATTGGCTAAATCTGTGCTTGTTCCTTTTAAGTGCTTCAATGTGGTAACCTAGAAAGATTCTTTATTTAAATCAAAGTCCATTTCAAATTTAATAAATTAAGTATGAAATACAAATTCTGTTTGATCAAATTCAATCTCAAAGCTGGACATACAATTTCTAATTTGCGATTCACCGCCCTGTCTACAGGACGAAGCATGAAACATTTCATTTTAAAACTTGGTATTCCATCTAAAATTTCGAAATACAAGTTATATTTAAGTACCTGGCACAAATATCCAATTTCAGAGAAATCAAACTTGAGCTTGAATTATATCTATCTGAGAGTAAAGGTGAACATTGTAATAAGATGCAGGTATCTGCTGCTTTTGCCCAGCAGCTTTCACTCACACCGTCTCCTCCCTGTCAGGTGGTGGAGAGCGAGGAAGAAGAGGAACAGACACAGACAGAGGAGGAGGGTGATGACGGTGGCCAGTTCGACGTCATCCCGCTGTACTCAGAGAGGGCAACTGTCTCCAACTTGGGTTCCTCTGGGACTGGGGTGGCTACATCCCTCAACACTGGCCCTGCTAAACCGATACTACTGCTCCTCCTGCTCCTATCTGCCTCCCTCAGCTGGGGGTAGAGCGTGGGATTTAGAGAACACACACACAAACACATGCACATCCATACACTCACACATAATGGACCCTCCAACAATCATGGACTGATTGCTGTAAAATTATGAGAAACAGTGAAGAAATGGACTTCACCTTTTGTCAGTAGCATCCCCTCAATTGTTCACTTCTGTCCTTGCGTCGTTCCTTCCTTCCTCTCTTTGAAAATGGCACTTTGCTCACCATGGTCTGACTGCGGTGGTGTATTAACTGGCAGCACAGGACATCTAGTTGTGGCAGGGCGTTCACATGCTGCCATCAACCAATGAGCATAATGTGGCTGTTACCATCACAGGTCCAGAAATACTATGTTTGAGTGGCTTGCTCAGTTGTTAGCATGCAGACATTGACAACATTAGCCAAGGTGTGTTAGAGGGATAATATACTGGCTCATACGTAATGTTTTGCATTCTAGTTGTATCACTGCAAACTGATGTGTAGAAATAATAATTTGTAGAACTGGTATATTTGCTCAAATGTTTTAGGAAAAGTAGAAGTTAAGCAAATATATCTCACATCAAACTATACAGTTTCAGGAAATGACAACAGACAAGTAAAAACTGATTAATGCTGAAAGACTCAGATTCTCCTCCGCCCTGGGAATATATTTCCCATGATGCAAATTCAAATGGATAATAGCAGATTATGAAGAAAAACAAAATGTTTCTAAGGAGTGAAGAAAGCCGTTCATGGTTCCTTTACCTACAGATGCAGTATTTTGAATTTGATGGTGTTGTGAGGTGGTTTCAGATCAGACTGATCAGCTGCTGCATCCTATAGCTAACACATTTCTAATAAAGGCACGTGTGGAAGAGCTTCAGGACGACCCTCAAGATGGATTTACTGCTCGAGTGAGGATCAAGGAGGGGGAGGGGAATGAGTTTTAGGAAACAAATGTCCGCATTTTAGACTAACAAACACAGTTACCATGATGATGCCTATTGTTGGTACCTTTTATTGATTTGAGTTGTATTTATTAAACATCAGATGCTTTTTATGTAAAGGGGTTCAGTGAATATATGGACTTGTTAAACAGCTACATTTATCTGCAGCAGCATAATTAGATTACTGGCAACATAACACATGCTTCACATGAAATGTTATTACTCAGAAAAGCTGACCTGGTTGGTACGCTTTAATGCTGCCAAGTCCAAACAAATGTGACAGATGAGGCAAAGAAATGTAGCAGATGTGTTAGCATGCTAACAGATGTTGCTAATAAGGACACGCTGTATAAACAAGCATGACTTTCATGCTGTACACTGATACACTCCAAAATCAGCTAATAAATCAGATAATAAAAAAATAGGCTGCTTATTCTTCAGTAAAAAATAATGAACACCCTCAAACTCCTGCTAACTCTGCTAACTAGATAAAATAGGCGGCCACACTGAACTCACAGCACGAAGAATGAGAGGAAACATGACAAAGAAATGATCGGAGTGGTGCAAACTGGGTGTTCCTGTGCTTGGATGTTAATACGCCACAAATGTAGAAAAGCCTCACAGCTGCATTCAGACTTTTTCTTCTTTTATTTTGAAGAAAAGTATTATTATTATTATTATTTTTAACTTATTGATGGATGATGATTTGTCCCACTGGTCGTGACTTACATGTGAGGGTGGGTATGGGTCATCCTACCAACAAGAGAACGGGGAATGAGCGTTGATTTACGGTGCATCAGTCAAACTTTATCACGGTGATGAATGGGGTGATTCTCTTCTCCCTGCCGCCGTCCCTATTCTACAGCCATGGTGAATGACAAATTACACACTTGTCTCTTATTGTTTAATGAACATCAAGTGCCAAGTGTGTGACGTGTGTGTTTGTGCATGCTGGTACAGGGATCAGGCAGAGAGATTGCAAAGAAAACTGGGTAAAGCTTTTTGTTATAATTTAAGTCTTGCAATTCATCGTTCCCACCCGCGTCAGCAGCCACACACAATGCATAGACGTTCACGCACACACACACACTCATACACACAGTACTTTAGCACACACACTGCCTGCCATGTATTGAGCCGATGCAGCTCTTTCCTGCTTTATTGCTCTATCCCTGTACCTATCTCGCTCCCCGGTGACTCAGGACTAGGACCCGAGTTGCCACAGGCACCGATATGAATAAAGCCGTCATAATAAAAACACACCAGAAACAATATGAGCTCTAAAACGGCAGAACAAATCAAATAGCTCCCCAGCAGGCAAACAACACACGCTACTACTGACACTGACGCAGAAACAAAATGAAGAGAGTTAGAGAACGAGTGGGAGAGGGAGATGTATGGAGGAGAAATTAAGAAAAAAAATAAGGCCAAGTCCCCGTGTGGTCTTTGTGCGTTTGATGTTTTACTTGTTTATAGTTGGGGGGCTGATAATCAGTCCCTGACAACATCTCTTTATCATCTGACAGGCTCCTTGGTGGAGGGGTGTGTGTTGGGGTGGGTGGCTGGGAGAGGTGGGTAGGTGGGGGGGTGTCAGGCAGAGATAGAAATAGTGCAGTATAGCGAGGGACCCTGGAGCACAAACATAGCAGAGAGAATCGCCAGCTCTTGATTTTCTATGTCTTATAAATCTTTTGCTGACACTAATTTTTTTTTTTCCTCATTCTTTTCCTATTTCTTGGGAACATGTAAAATTAACTTCCATCTGCAGAAAAGAGGCAGAAACAAAGAAGAAAGAAGAAAAGAAACAGCAGATGGGAGGGAGCGAAGGAAGCAGGAAAAGAAAAGGAAGGAAAGCGAGGAGAGTAGAGAAGAAGAAAAGGAAAAGAGAGAGAGTAGAGAGACAGGATGACAGAGGAGGCAGTGAAAGAAGAGAGTTAAGAGGAAAGGAAAAACAGAAGGAGAGGAGGAATAAAGAGAGTGGTGGACACAAAGACAAAAAGAAAAAGGAGACAGGAGAAGGAAGGGTAAAGAGGAGGAGGTCTGCTTTGTGAAGCCACTGAGGAAACAAACTACAAAAGAAATGAGAGAGGTGACAGGTCTGCAGTGTACTTTAACCTCTCTTTCTCTTTCCTCTGGCTCTGCCGTAGCACACAATTGCTGAGAAACACACAAACACATACATCTTAAAGGTATTTCTGTCTGAACACACCCTCAGACAAAGCCTCTGTCTATCAGTGAAACAGTGATAAGAGACAGTGAAGCTCTGTCGCTCACCTGATCTTTAAACATCAGCAGTAAATACTGATGTTCTGTGAGGGGGCGTCTGCTGAAGGTTTAACTAAGAGTCATAAACACCAATCAGGCTCTGTAATCTGACAGAGGATACTGATTACAATGAAACATTCATTCATTACAATGATTGTGAATATTTCCAAGTGTTTTCATTAAGCTATGCAGGGAATCATAAGACAGACACAGGTCATGACCCTTTGTAAAGGTTAAAGAAAAACTTTGTGCATTTTAATTCATCAGACTTGATTGTGTCAAATTGAGCCTCAAAAAATAAATAATAATAAATAAATACAGAGTATATAATCCATTTAATACATCATGTAGAATAATAACTCTAATGGCAAGACTCAAACTAACTTGTTAATAGGTGTGTGTATCCAGAGCCTGATATTGTAACTCCTCTTTTCCATAGAGCTCTACTGTTGTCCAGAAACTATTAAAAACACATCAGTGATCCACACTGTTTCACTGGGTGACATTTTCCTTCATCACCATGAACACACACGGTAATTTATTTTGACTCAGTCCCACACACATTGTCCTGCTGCCCCAAATACTCACAAAAGCACCAAATGTGGATTAATCCACGGCTGAAAATAGTCCCCAACAAATGCATTATCCTCTTTTTGAATTAAATGAAATTTAAAAATTTTTAAACTAGCCGAACACACTTGTAATGTTCTTTCTTCAATGGAAATCAAATACTGCTCAGAAAGTTTGTCCCAACGGTGTTAGGAAGAAGTTCCCACTAATGTGTTGCACTTGTACTTTGCTTTGCTTTCACCTCCTGTTCAGTTCATCCTAAACCAGATTCATCAGGTTTAAGTCTAGAGGCTCTGCTGGTCTTCATCATGTGAAACCAGGGTCTGGTTCAGTTTTAATGTTTTGTGTCATGATCTTGGTGTAAGATGAAGCCCTGGCCATCCAGTCTGTCTTCTGTGTTACTGCCTTGTTCTCTCCATTCAGAGAGCAGTGTAGAGTCCTATTTCCTGCAGTACAGTGTTGTCCTAATAAAGCATCAGAGGGTGTAGTAACACACTTTGTTCCATCACTGCCTTTGTATAGACAGAGGGTTTGGAAGTCAACAACAAAAGTTGGGTCACATGTAGGAATTGTTTGCACTTTGACTTTCAAGGCTTCATTTAAAACTGGCCCAGCTTTGTAGCTAAGCACTGAACACAAAGTTGCAGCTTTACCAAATTAGCTAACTTACTAACAGTTAGCAAGCCAGCTAGCTTGGACTAACTTGATCTGAGAAGTCCTGTATGTTCCTGCCTGGCTGGTGGTTAGCCCAGCATCTACACCAGTTAGCCAACTACTACGAGTAGTCACTACACCACCAGTCTTTTAACAGCATCCTTTTAGTGACGACGCACAGTTAAAACTTTGCTGCAACATTTCCTGGTGTGACCAGGCTTTGTGATGCTTTCTAGAAAGTAGCGTAATTTCGGGACTATTGAGCGCACCTGAATATAAGCCGCACCCACTAAATTTAAAAAGAAAAAAAAAAGCATACATATATGGGCCGCACTTTTCTATAAGCTGCAGGTGTCTACGTAACATGAGATATTCACACAGAAAGATGGTACACTGAAAGATTTTTTAACTTTTAATTAAATAAATGCTTTTTTCCAAACAGTGCCTGTCACACGGCAGTAACATGGCAGTAACATGGCAGTAAAACAGCTGGTTTTTTAATAAAAATTATATAATATTTCCTTTTTCAACAGCCTGATCGATTGCTTTTAGCTTAAAAGCTGCATCATATGCATGTCTTCGTGTATATTCCATGATGAGGGTGTGAGCACGAAGCATAAATGACCGATCTGAAGAATTTAGCGCAAGTGCATTTAATTTAATTCGAACAGTTTCATTGGTCCACTGTGACCTGTGACCGGTAATTTCATTGGGCTGATGTGACGAGGCTAAATGTTTTGGTGGCATGAAGCTCGTTAGCCTGTAAAAATCTATAAATTAGCCGCATCATTCAAAGCGCGTGAAAAAAGTAGCGGCTTATAGTCCGGAAATTACGGTACCTGAAACAAGTTGGTTTGAGGATTGTCATTTCAAATTCTCAAACTTGTTTTGGAAATGTGGATGCACACAAGGAGATAATTAACACTACCCCTCTCTGACCACCCCCACCCTGAAAAAATGAAGTGAAACCTGCAAGCTAGTTCAGGCAGTCAGCTTAAGTCCGCTGCTATAATCACATAGTGTTTATCACTGCAACACTTCAGTGCTCCGCTCGCTCTCTCGATGCCATGCCTGCTGCCACACCACTCACATGAAAGCTCTGCTGACACTTAGTGCTACTGCTGCTGCTACTGCTGTTCGTATAGCATTTCAAAAGCTCCACCTCCACCCCAGCATCCACCTGTAGGATCTGAGACTAGATTCCCACTGGGGGCAAGTTATTGTCACGCTGCACTCCCTGCTCTGCTACGCTTGATGTTTCCTTGTGTGACGCGACAGCCTCGATGCTATCGCTGTACATATCATACATTTATGCTATGATCCATTCCATGTGGGTGGACAGACTGAGCTACTTCTGAGGTGAATATCAGTGCTTTGCTCAAGGGCAGTGTGCGATTATACTGGCTACTGAGCTCTGGCAAGGCCATTCTCTTCTAAATTTAACATAACTTAGCATATGATGTACAGTAAATTGCCTCCAATGGCGATGAGCAGTTTCCTGTGACCTCAGAATCAGCCCCCCCCCCCCCCCCCCAAATACCACCCAGTAGTAGGGGTTAATTGAGATCAGCAGGGGAGGGCAAGCCTTTGATTGACGGGGCAGGCGGGGGCCAGATCGACGGGCCCATTACCGGGCGCCATTGTTCATCGTAATAGTTGTCTTAGCTGTTGTGTCATCGGGACCGGCACCCAGTGGCAGGACGACAAGAGGGATGGACGGAGGCAAAGGAGAGAGACAGTGGAGAGAGAGGAAGGAGTGGACACCGGTGATTTACATTAATATGTACTGAAATAAACAAGCAGAGAAGCCATGCGTTAAATCAACTCAGAGAGAGAGAGAGAGAGAAAGAGAGCCTCCAGGGTGAGAGAGGAATAGAGAAGGAGGATGTGTGTGTATGTGTGCTTGGAAAGAAGCATTTTTTTTATTGTTCTATTACTGTGCAGTAGATTTACACGCACAAAAGTGCACGCATGCACACACTCACGCTCGCACCAAGTGAGATTTGAGCATCTAGTGTGTCTGCTTTCTCTCTCCAGTATTTTAGTATTCTAATCCATCATTGGCCTGACATGGGGATGCTGTCTCTCTCCTTTCTCTCTCCGTCTGTGTCTCTCTCTCTCCATGCTACTGCACATACACGGCATCCAAACGGAAGATAAAGACAGAGCAGGGGGAAAAACAAACTCCACAGCAGGGAGAGCTTTATCCAGAGAGATAAAGCAGCAGAATAAAGCGGCGACAAAGAGATATAGAGGAGGTGGAAAAGATGGAAGGAGAGGGCAAAAAGGGAGGAAGGAGCAGAAGTGGAAAAAAGAGGAGGAAGGGGATGGAGATGGAAGTGGGAAAAGCAGGGAAGAAGAGGAAAATGAAGGCAGAGAGAAGAGGGGGAAGGGGTGTTGGGATGGGTGAGAGAGCAAAAGATAGAGACACAGAGATGTGTGTGTGTGTGTTGCGACTGAAGTCCTCCCTGCTCCATTTCACACTCTGTGGGTCCTGACGCATTGGCGCTCAAAGACACACATACACACACGCGTGTGCGCGTGCACACACACATACAAACACACACACACACATATGCACACAGTTACACAGTTACATAGACACACCCGGTCACACATATAGACACGCATAGACTATGTCCTTTTTTTTCCAATTTCCAATTCGCACACACACGCACAGTCTTTTGCCGCCATTTCTCAGTCATGTACACAGATAAACAAAGATGCACAAACAAACGGTCACAACCGCTAAACTGCATTCCTGCAGCTTTCGCTCTTGACTTCTCTGTGCTTCGTGGGTCCGCGCTTTCAATCTGTGACACTGGGTTCAAGAAATATTAAAGGAAAAGTCCCCTCTAAAACATTGAAATGCTTTTTAAAAACTGCTTTGGCGATGTTTAATGGTGCATTTACCTTGGTGTTCCCTCCCCCAGCTGCCATTTTGCACCAGCGACCAACTCTGATACAGCGAGAAATCTGTGAGAGAAGCACAGAGGCGAGCAGGTCTACGAAGAGCTGATACAACTAAAAAGTTAATTACAGGACATCACAATGTAAAAGTGTGTACTGAACGCCACACAGTGGAGAGATCTAACAATGGAGGAGACTCACACACACACACACACACACACACACACACACACACACACAAATCTAATTTTCTCACTTAACTCTGTGTGTGTGTGTCTAGCCAAGGTTTTCAGCAGATATTTGTCCATCCCATTACAATGGAGGTGAACAGAATTTTTGAAATCTAACATTTGGAAAAGCAACAGCAATGCACCTCATATTCATTTTGTTGTTTTGTTGTAAAAACTTTTTCTCTCAAAAAAAAATCCATTATGTCAGACATGTTTTATATTTCTATTTCTTTTTTCTTTTCTTTTTTTTGGATGTACTTTAAAAGATTCATATTGATGTTTCATATCAGTCATTATTATTATATTTTATCATGATGTGCAGAGGAGCTGCTTGTTTAATCTACTGGATATCAACAGGATATTCATGTCATGTTTGTGCGACAGTTGTGATGAAGCTAAACACTCCTGGACCTTCTGTATCTCTGTACTGGATGCACAGATTAAACAGACGATCCATTATTATTTTTATTATTATTACTATTTTCCCCACAGTGTTTTCTTGTCTGGGTGTTAACATCTGAAACAGTATGTAGACTCACGAGGCCCTCAAAGACCGAAAGCCACACAACTTGAAGTGAGACTGTGTATCCAACATCCAGCTCCTTGAGGAATGACGCAGGTTTGACTGAAGGTGTGTAAACCACACTCACCGAATGATGTCTACTTGATGTATCACTTCATCCAAACCCTGGTCACAAGCACAAAACCTCATGTTCAGTTTGAAGCAGCATTGTCTATCAGTCACTTTGCACTTTTTAATTTGTTAAACTGTCAAAATGTGTGTAAGAACTTATTTGTGTGTTAATTGTGTGTCAGTTTATTAGCACTGTTTGTATTATTTTGCAGAGAATATTTATTCTGTTGATTTAGTATTCAGTTGTCTCATTCTTGTACACTGACTGGGGTTGTTTCTGTATAATTAAATATGCAGTGGATGAATTGTTTGGAACTTAATGGGGTCTCCTCTAGGACCCCCCCCCCCCCCCGGTATCTTCTCGTGGACTTATGGGACTTCCTGGACTCTTTGAAAACCACTTTCCTGCATTGCATCTGAGCTGATGTTTCAGATGTGTTTTTGTCTTTAGCTTGAATGCTTTTTCCAGCCGACAGAGATGCACAAGCTGATCACCGTCAGCATGCATTGCCATGGTCTCACTGAGGCTGCTGCACCCTGGGTGATCCCTAAAGCTAAATGGAGCTGAATGATCTCTGGAAGTCTGATTCTTTTCAATACACCGACACCTGGCGAGGATGCAGCAGCCATTTTGATACTTTTTTTTACCCGCTTGACTGACTGACTGACTGAACCCCCTCCTTTCTCCTCCTCCACCTCTTATCCCGGCAGGTGCCTGGCTGAATGGGAGATCATCGCCATGGAGATTGAGATGATGACACTCTCTCTCTCTCCCTCTCTCACAAACACACAAACACAGACACATAGACACACACAGACACACACACACACACACATGGTCACAGACTCGGAAATGAGAGTGGCTTTTGTGAACTGCACAGTCTGATTCGATGAAAAGTTGTCTCTCCAAAGGGAAGACAGCCACACGGATTGAGCTGTCACTTGAAGGGGACTCTGCTCTGCTCTTTCATCCCTCTGTGTGGAAATGGATGGATGTCTCTTTCTCTTTCATTCTGTCAAATGTAAACCTTTCCTTTGGGTAATTCCGACTAAAGCTTGGGTCCGGGAGACGAGCAGGTGGAGATAAATGTACTCCATTTAAAGAACATTGACCGAGGCTGAAAACTCTCCTGTCACTCCCCAGCTTCCTCCCCCTGCTTCCTGTCTAAAGCATGTCAGTGTACAGTGCCAGAGTGAGGGAGGCACATTAACACAGGGCTTTCCCCACTCCTATTTTAGTGTGTGATCCATCCGATGCTCCTTTGGTCCTGTGCTTTCTGCCTGTTGGACTGTTGGTGAAACTTTAACTGTTTCGTAGGCACATGAACTCCAAGTGGTCTCTCTTGCACATGAATAAAAAAATAAATGAAGTAAACATTGACTCCAGTCAATAGAGATCGGTGGTTGATCGGTTTTAAACTGTGTTGGTGAAAACTATGTATCTCTGGGGGGCATATATGTGGCCCCACATGAAATATTTCTATTTCTGATCATTCGTTGACATTTTGCCCTACTGAATGTGCCCTCGAGGGGACATGAAACACTCCATGCCTCTGCTGTGTTCACATGTGAATAATAAAATAAATGTACAAGCTGACATTTCCTTACCTTGATTTCCAGTGTTTGTTCTTCTCCTATAGATTTAGTAAATTTCCATATCTTTTTCCTGTGTTTTTGGCCCTGTACATTGGATTTGAGGTTAACATTATGAATCTTAAATTAAGTTGTGAAGGTAACAGGCAGCCAGTGGAGCTCTCTGAGTGTCTTGTCCAATTATCAAGGATTAAGGCTCAAGGATCAAGGAACTTTATTGTCATACCAGTACATTTACATGTTATGGCACGAAATTAGTACTCAGGTTCCAGTTTAAGCCATCAAGAGCAAGATGTTATGTTTGGCCCCCTAAAAGCTACAAATCTTACTCTGTTAATTTGATATGAATGTAAACGTAAATGTACTGTAAATTCAAGCTGAAAGTCGGCACTTATCCCTGAGTGATTGCTTCATTTCAGATTCACTGTGTTGGGGTACGTGACCAACACCACAAAAGTCCTTCTGACTTTGTGAAAAATTACTAGTTTTCATTTAAAAAATTTTTTTTTTTTTTTTTTTTGGTTTGGTCTCGTTATGCTTTTCTGTTTTGGTCCATCAGCCTTGTTTCCAGCAGCAACAGCAACTGTTTTCAGTGAAAAAGTTCTGATAAACTCACTCTCCACTACCTGAACTACCTGAGATCCAGATCTTTCCCTCATGAGTTGGTAGAGACCAAAAACAGAGCAAAAACAGAGGGAATATTGATTATAGATTAACACTACACAAAGGGAATGCTAATGGTGTGGCCACCACATTTGTAAATAGAAAAATGTTTGCTAACATGTTCACAATTTCAAATTTATTATGTGAGAATATGCCCATTGAAAATTGAATAACCGCAGGTTTAACTAAATAAGAGGTCAGGAATGTTTTCATCAAGATTTTAATACAGTTTTTGCTGTATTTCATGACCAAAAAAGAAAGCTTTCCATCAGCACGCAACAAAATGTTTTGATTTATTATTTAAGTTTTAGTTTTGAGCTGATGCTTTCATTTTGATGTCATGTCATGAGAATGTTTTTTCTTTTATTCCCTGTTTACTTCCCTGTACCCTTACTTTTGCTGTTTCAGTGGTTTGATTCTTAAAGCTTGCATTTGGAAATTGTGGTGATTGTAATGGATTTACACGAGCTGAAGTGAGATGGCTCGTCAGTTGTTAGAAAAACAGCTCTGAACTCTCCCAAATCAGATAGTGTTAAAACACAATAACACTGTTTCCTGAAAAGCAGGGAATTTGAAGATACAAGGATTAGAGTGAACAGCAGTGATATATAACACTCGCAGTATAATGAAATTTATAGCCACACTAACTGTTGCTTTGAACATGTTCAGCTGCATGTGGTGCATACAGATGGACAACGACGAGTAAACATTTCTGCAAAAGTCTGCGTTGATCAAGTCTCCAAATGGCAGAGTGATATTCACACTCGCTGCGGAGGGTGTTTGCTCGAACATATGGCCACAGTAATAAGCATGCACATACATAATGATGCACACGTACTACATACAGGGATCGCTGTAATTTGAATTGACTTTACAGACAGATTGATTTTCCTTCAGGCAGCAGTTTTAAGTACAGGACAGATTGCAGCCCACACAAATGGCCTGATACAGCAAGATCCAAGCCTCAGTGACAATACCTTCATTACTGCATTCAGCTCACTATTAAGTCTGCCTCTGAGAAACTAAAAAAACACCACTGAGCTCTTTTTGCAGGCTCAGTCCAACGCTGTGAATGATTTGTCCTGTAGCTTCTATTTATCAGCTAAGAACCTGCGCGTTAATATTGGCCTGATGTAGTGAATAAATCATGTTCAATAAAAATACATTAAAACTGGATATGTGTAAACTCCTGTCTGCTCTTCATCTCGTCGTCCTGCTTGTCATGTGAATTACTCCCGTCAAACTGTGATGAGAATGAGTCCACGGGTGTTTTTAATAGAGCCTGCCAGTGTGGGACTGACGAAAACACACTGATATCTAAAAACTCATTTGATGTTGGCACAAAAGAAAACAAGCGCACCCACACACGCACATGCAAACACTTGCAGACGCGTGGTTTTATCGCTATACCTTCCATTAATCACATTCACTGTTTAATCCTGAAACTGCCCTCAGTCTTTAAAGTGAGACTGTGTCACCTTTGAAAGAAGAAATAACACATACGTCTTCTTACAAAGTAAAAGTTCAATCTATAAGCAAGTAAACACAACCTTGCTAAATTGAATATACTCGGGTTTTGTTGTTACAGTATTTGTTGGTCTGGTATGACCACCCTCTACTTGTATCTTTTCACCATCTTCTAATGGATACTTCTAGCAGGATAATGCTCCGTGTCACAAAGCTAAAGTTCATGATGTGATGAAACGTCCACATCACATCATTTCTGATTAAAATGATTTGACTGGCTTTGTACAAATTTTTTTTTCCATTCACACAAGAGAGAACAAACAGTGTTCTTAATGAAGCCAATAATATAAATTTCTCAGTTTTGGGTTGTGGCTTTTTTTTCTTAAAGGAGAGCACATCACATGTAACTGACAAAGCAAAATGTATTCTGTTGTATGCAATTTAATTTCAGTTGGAGCTTAAATAAGTAATTACACTGAAAACCCTGCTACATCCACAGAACACTGTCAGTATGTGCCAAAAAAAGCTTATTCAGACCCCTTCACTTTTATCAAACTGTTGTGTTTTGTTTTGTTTAAAATATTTTTTTCCAGTCAGTCCACACTGAACACCCACAATGACACAGGAAAGGCAGAGGTTTACAAACGTCTGCAAATTTATTAAAAAGGAAAAGTTAAACAGCTTAGCTGAAGCACATTTTGAGCCTCTGGACCTCCCGGGTGTGACAGGACCAGCTTTGCATTAATGTGAATTTTGCTAATGAAAACTATGATGAAAATTATTCAATGACAACCTTTTTTTTTCGCAACAAAAACAACACTAAAGCTAAATAAATAATAACCTATGACAAATTGTATTACATTTTTTCATCCATACAAACTGAATGATATTGTGAAAGAAACAGGACACTTTTGAGACTATGAACTGTGTAACTATGCAGGCAGCACAGCAACATTTATTAAAAGGTAAGCTAATGCAGCTATTAAGTGCTGTGGATGTGGAGGTAACATATAAACAGTCCTAAGTGACTCCAGCTTCTGAATGACTCTCTGCTCTGCAGTGAACAGCACAGTCAGCTGCAGTGATCACCAAAGCCAACACTGCTTTGCTCGTCTGGATTTGGGAATTTTCTGCCGTTCTCAACCAAAATCCAAATCAAAAACACACCCCTAAGTTAAAGACAACAGCTGTGCTGTGATTTCAACGGTATTTAGATGTTAAATTATCAATTAGGGAGAAAGTGAGAAGTTCATTCCCACACCCAGCTGCTGTGTGGTCATTTGAATGAGATACATGGAGAGGTGTGTCAGTGGAGGGAAAGCCTGACCCCACACTCAGGGGAACAATACTGGAGACTCTCTTCTAAGGAACGTAGCTATGATTTCTCCAAAAAACCACAAGATTTGTCACAAGGTGCTTTGAAAAAAGTCACTAAAGGGTCTGAAAGTCGGTAAATCTTATGAAAAAGGGGCTAAGTTGGCAAAACTGCCTGTAAACACCCCCCTGATGATGTAACAAAACCTGTTCAAGCCAATTCATTTTGAAAGAGCAGCAGACAATGAGGAAACTCTGACACTCAGCCAGCTGACCAATGGCGTGAGTTCTCACTCACAGACATTAGACATTAGCTTTTACAGAGCTGGCCCCATGGTTGCTGAGTGCACTGGATCTACATTTAGCAGTGGTTCTCTTACGACGAGAGCGACACAGTAACTTAATGTTGTAACTCATGAAAAGATAAATTAAGTTAAAGTGCAAAATAGCAAGTCCACACGTCCTTCTGCACAAGGACATTGGTTTCCAACTTGGTCAGATGGCTCCACTCTGCACTGATAACATTCTGTTATAACTGGGAAGAAAAGTGGCTGATATGATTGGTCATCACCACACCAGCTGTTAATATATTCTGACTAATCCCATGCTGTTTGCAACTCTGCCGCAGTTACACTGTGCACCTCAGGCCACCAAATCTGCCACACATCACTCGCCACACCCTGTGCTCTTATGCTGCGCGCCATTGATTCACAACAATAGAGCCCCAGGACTTTGGAAGAGCAAATATAAAAGTGGGTTTTGGTTGAATCACTACTGTGTTGTAAAGAAGAAAAGTGAGCATTTATTTATATGTCATAGGTTATTAAGTTTAATGTCTAAAGTTCGACAACATTAGGTTAAGAAGTTGTCTTTGCACGGGTCTAAAACATGGACAGTCCTCACAAAGATAGAAGCACCTGAACAAACAGACACACGCACACACCCACACACACCCACCCACACACACACACACACACACACACACACACACACACACACACACACACAGCTCCCTGTGAGGTCCATTCTGGGCCTATTAAATAATCAGACGGGTTTCTTCCCCACTGGCAAAAATCAGAACCAATTGGCTGCTCCTCAGCAAACTGCTGTGTGTGTTTGTTATATGTGTGTGACAGAAAGAGAGAGCGCCCGTACAAGAACGCAGGCGAGATTCTTTATATGTCAGTGTGTAGGTGTGCACTCACAAATCCAGACGTCTAATGTTGTTTGTCTGTGTGTGTGTGTTCTGCATCTCCTCCAGCGCTGCCATTCAGCCTCTGAGGAGCAGCTCTAGAATTAGTGCTGAGTATTTTCAGCCTCCACGGCTCATCTCTCACCAATGACCCTGTTTGCATTCAGGCCTCAGATTCTCTTTACCTCCAAATCCACCTCCATCCCTTTGATCTCATACCACTGACCCCCCCGACACACACACACACACGCACACACACACACACCACACACACACACACACACACACACACACACACACACACACACACACACACACACACACACA
>JBBMJY010000002.1:670274-691800 GCA_037833715.1 Toxotes lorentzi | reverse complement strand
GAGCATTATCCTGCTGGAAGTATCCATTAGAAGATGGTGAACTGTGGACATGAAGGGATGAACATGGTCAGTAACAAGACTCAGACAGACTGAGACATTCAGACCTCTGTTCTTGGCTGACAGGACTGGAACCAAGACTTTTAACCAAGACTTCGTTGACATAGTGGAAGTTTTGAACACACAAGAGATGATTTCACATATGATTTTCAAACAAAGGAAAATGTGGCGTAAGATGGAAGGAGCAACAAGATGGTGGGAATTCTGTGTAATGATGGAGATAGATCGGAGTAGAAAGCAGTTAAAAAGGCCAACATGGCAGGAGAATGTGACAGACTGGTGAACAGAGTGGGACAAGAGATAAGTGGAGAGGATTTGAAAGTGCAGAGGGAGGAAAGAGAGGACTCAGCGATAAACTGCTGCGTGGTTATGTTAAAGAGGCCACAAACATTACATGTTTAAATGAAACAGGGATGCAGACAAGAAAGTTACTGGTTGGTAACAGCTGGTTGTTTGGGTTTGAAGTTTGTGACCATTTTTAAGCTATGGTTGTTTGACTAAAACATCACCTTTATACTGAGAATTTACAAATACAAATAAAGTTGAATGGACTCTGTTGACTCTTTTTTTGCCCACACAAGAAATCTAGCACCACCATCAGTCCATACTCTTGACTTTCAACAATGATCAACTCCTTTTTTCTAAACAGTTTCATGCATCAACAAAGGCTGTTTTTCCCTAAAGTAGCATCAACATGAGTCCAAGAACTGTCAATTTCAGCCAAGTCATTCAGCTTCCATTCTGAATTTTGCCAAAAACAAATGGTTTGCATCCTCTCCTACACATCTGATCCAATCTTCACCATATGTGAAAGACGGCATCTTTGGATGGCTAAACCGCTCAGCTGTGACATGCCAATGAATCTGGCAACAGAGGCAGTGAGCCATGGTGCTGAATTGTTCTGCCTGATTGAGATCACAGTTACTCAGCAGAAACATTAGTCCTTAATGCTGCAGCATGGAGATTTTCAACTGTCCCTTTAGAACCACTATCAGCCTAAAGCTGAGGTCACATTTCACCCACAACTTATGACTCTTTTCCCTTTTCATGAAAAAGATGATTAGTTCGGGTAAATACTGAGTGGCTCATGAATTCCTCAGGCTTAATGGGGAGTGTCTTGGTTTCAATTATCCAAGGGGACTTTCCTGCCCGGCAGAAATTAGGCTCATATGTGAAGTACATGTTTATACCCATCCATCAGTCCAATGTTCAGTGTGCCAATGCAAGAGGCCTTGTGCTGCTAATATAAAGCATTGAAACTGAAGGTGCATCCTGTCCCATGTCAAACCCAGTCAAAACAAGTAGTTTTTGTTTCTTAAACACAACCATAACTTAGAGCATCAGTATGTTTAAAGCAACATTCTTTGAACATACTGATAAACATGTTGTCAGAAATTTTCACCATTAACCTTCTGTGTGGGATTCATCCCATCTCGCCCCTCTGTATGACTGGCTTTCACCTCATCATTCAGAACAGCTGGAAACATTTTTGCCTTTAGACATGGTTTTGACTTCATATGAACAAGTGAGTTCCAAACATAAACCTGACTTTAAACCTTTTATAGTTTCTAACGTATGTGTTGATAGTTTGGGAATAGCACATTGGTAATGAAGGCACTGAACACTGGAGAATGTTGTCAGTTAAAATCTGGGGTTTCACACAAACGTCCTGTATTAACCTTCTGTCTGGCAGGTGGGTGGGGATTCTGATTCTCCTGAATATTTAGCTGTGACTTGATGAAGCTGACTTCAGTAAGATGATATTCACCCATACGTTGGTGGATTGGATTAATGATGCCACAGTGATCCTCTGTGCTTGTGTTGTGGGCATAATTTACATTTGGATTTGTTGCTTTTATCCCATTCAACAAGCACATTAGAACATTTAACCCATGAATGGTTGGAGGTGTGATACAAAGATTCCAGTTTCAAAGCCATAAGTGAGCAGGAAACATTTGGTGAACAGCATGTACTAAAACTAAAACTGCACGCATTAATACAAGAGGGCTGAATACCATTTTGTGATTGTGACTGAATAAATCCTTGTAACATTCCTGCTGTTCTGTCACACTCCAGGTCAGTCATTGCAGAGCATTTGAGCTGCAACAAAGCTGACAATAACAGGAACAGGAAGTGGGCTATATCTCAAAATTGCTTAGTGGGTAGACAAGTTCTAATTGGACCTGTGTTAAGTGTACATGACTTGACACGCTTTTGCTTGGCACCCTGCAGCTATATTTGTCAGGTAAAGATGGCCAGGGACAGATGCAGGTGCACTGCCATGGTAACAGCACATAGACATTCCATCTGCTGTATTACCTACAAGATCACTTTTATCCTCACATGTAGTCGCTATAAAACTAACATGGGTGCAACTGCATTCAGTGTGGGCTGGGTCAGTTCTGCAAGCTTTTTCTGTTCTGTCTGGAGGAAGCTACTTTCACTGCAGTTAGCATAATAGCTCAAACTAGACATGTCGTCACTCACCTCACAGAAACCACAGATGAGGTCTTCTCACTTGATAGTACTCTGAGCGTTTCTGATTACATAAATGAGGGCACAGACCTGGAGATGATTAGGTCATGTCAGTTTGGCTTTCTTAAAAGATTCTTGCACGCTTGCTCTTGAAAATCAAACAATGAAACAGAAACTGACATCATTGTGTGTGTGTTCTGTTTTGTTCTACTCAGAACATTAAAGAATAAAACAGCACAAATCATAAAAAGCATGTCAGGATTACTTAAATTGTGTCATTTTAATTGAGATACACTTGGTGGAGTGTACAAACACAGTGCATCAATAATTTACCTAAAACTCTTTGCGAAACATCTGTGAGAGTTTTAGGCAATAAACATCTGGGCATGTAGCCATGCAAGGAGCATGCCTCTAGGAATGGTCAGTTGGTTGGTCCACCACCAGACAAGACTAATTTCTGGATGTATATGGACAGTATATCCAAAAACTTTGTCTGTTTGTCCAGTTCTTAGGTTTATGATCAAAAACTGCTAAATGAAGACATTCTCATCGGCGTCAGCTCTACTTTATTTAGTGCTGGTTAGTGTTGCTAACATGGTAAACTAAGTTTGGCTTCGCAGCATCTTGCCAGAGCACTACAGTATAAAATTAACTGATTAACACTGGAGCATTTAGGGTTAATCAGTGTGAATTGTCCTTATAAATAAATTAAATGTAGATGGTGAACACTGGGAATTTTATGTCTGCTAGCATGTTAGCATTGTCATTGTGAGCATCTTGGCATGCTGATATTAACATTAACATTCACGTTAGCTCAAAGCACTGCTATGTCAAAGTACAGTCTCATGTAGCCGCTGGCAGGGCACAGTTTGTATCAGATGTTAGTTAATTGCTAAGAGGTCTGGATCACTGAAACGTTAATAGGTTAACAAGTAGTCAGACAATCAGACAGCTTGTAACCAAACCTCCATGTTAGCCAAACTTTTTTGGAAGACAGACTAAGGCAAGCATTAAAATTGTTACTGTTTTCCTATGCAGATTCATCTGCTGGTTTTACAGTCTGCTTGGTTTCCTGTCTGCTTGTGTTTCCTGCCCTGTCTGAGTTTGTTGCAGTGCTGTAGTTTGTGGTATAACATTATCATGTCTTTCCATGACTTGTTATGACTCATGCTTTCTCTAAAGTGTGAGTATGTGCTGACACTTTTCTCAGAATTGTCCATTGAGATCATCAACCAGTTGTATCTATTATCCAATCAAACCCTAATCACACTGCCAGTGGACAGAGTTCTGCTGATGAGACACAGTAGCAGTTGAAATGTTAATTTGTTGACTTAATAAAGGCTTGTACATTAATCAGTGTGCTCCAATCAATGAGTCCTTCCAAAGATACATGAGGTAAACTGAACTACCTCAAGCTAAATGCTGTCTGCAGCTTACCACACTGAAGTTGTCACTTTGTGTATTTATGTTCCTGAAGAGAATGACGGAGACAACTTAATAAGAGCAGGAGACAGAGTTTTGTTATTGAAGAGGTTGCTTGAAGATTTGCTCATAACTGAGACACCACTAATGTTTTAGATCAACTGAAACCCTACTGGAGCTGCAGTGGAGATATGTTGCCCATTCGGTCTATTGAGGAATGGATTGAGAAGAAGAATGGGAGGGAAGGAGAGACGAAAAGAAAAAGAAGGAATACAGGGATGAAATGAGAGTTAAGGAGAGGAAGGAAAGAGGGCAAGAAGAAGGCTGCAAGAGTAAAACCTACGGAGAGAAAGTTTTATTTTAAAAAAAAGGAAGGACGACAGATTACATGGAATAAAGTGAAGGAAGGAAAGAGGAAAGAAGAGCATGCAGGTAAAAAAGAGCAGAGAAGTGGAAGAAGAAGAAGAGGCGAGTGTAGAGAGGTAATGAGGGGGACAGCAGAGAGAAGAACGACTACAACGCTCATTAAAGAAGAGAAGAGCTCCATTAACCAGCAAACCGTCCGTGTGTGCATGTGTGAGTGCGTGCGTGTATATGCGCATCTGATGTGTGTGTGTTTACGCACCCCAGTGGCTGCAGGGCTGTTGTCTGTACCTCATAAGTATAATGATAGCACATAAAGAAACTTCATGGCATTAGACACACGCACACACACACGCACGCACGCACGCATGCACGCGCACACACAGCCGGTCTCGACTGCAGTGACTCGTAGCTTCTAATTACATATTGATACAGCAAAGAACACACAGCTAGTCTCTGCAAGCTGATCATAAATGAACAAAACTAAAGCTGTATACTGAAATAAAACGGGATAGTCAGCCTGACACACACACACACACACACACACACACACACACACACACACACACACATTAACTCAAACACATATATTCACTCAAACACACACTAGCAGCAACGATTATAATGCCCAAAATTAATGAGCTGAATTGGAACTATAATATGGATATGGCTTCACATCCTGACGAGAATCCATAAAGCAGATCCTTTATTATGGTTTTATGAAGAACTGAAGCATTGCAGAAAACTTAATAACACTGTTTGGATGACTGACTGGATACGTGCCTGACATCTTAGCTGCATGGAAAGAAAAATTCTGATTGAACTACTTGTATTCAATCTCAGAATCTTTTTTCATTCCCCCCCTAAAACAAGAGAAGCAAATTCAGAGTGAAAATGCAGTTTTGACACAGCTTTAATTTCTATGACGCCGAACGGATGAAGACTTAAAACAGCCAAAGCCTTTTATCTTTTTCTGGGAAATAATAATGTGATTGCTCATCATGGATCAAATGCTGGTGAATAGACCCGACTACGGGCAGTGAGAAGGAAGTCAGTAGCTATTGGTTGATGTCACAGCTGGATTAGTTTCACATTATTTTGCCTCAACAATATTTTCGGGTTCTCTCATACTTTAAAATGCATGCCTTCAATTCAATCAGGTGCAGAGATTTTTAATTAGCTTCATTCTCTCCTCTACTTTGTCTCTGCATCCACACCAGCTGCTGAACCTGCCTTAAAGAAACAGTCCAACACTGTGGGAACAAAGTCCCACTCATCTAAAACAACTGTGTTAAAACAACACCAAAGAGTCTACAGCCATGTTAAATAAACCGTAAAAATCACGCTGGTCACACCAGTACGTAGTATACTTGACGTGTGTGTGTGTGTGTGTGTTTGATTGGCAGCAGAGAGAGGAGTCTTCACAGCTGGTTGAGGTGGAGCTGACCAGCTATTTTCTATACTGTTGAGTAGTTAAATCTAAAACAATGCACAATGTTTTCTAAGTTGATTACATGTACTTAGCTTAAAATCACAGTCTGCAAAGTAACCAGTGTCTAAAGCTGTGTGATGAATGCAGTGGGGAAAAAAAGGCCAATGTTTGCCTTTAAAATAGTGGAGCAGAAATGTTAAGTAGTGTAACCCCATGCTGAGTCAGCTTGAGTTACACTTCAACCAGCTGATCCTCTGTCTTTCAGCCAATGAGGTGAGCTGTCACCAGTCCGCACCAGAAATACCTGCGGTAGAACACCTTCCTGTAAATGTGTTTTTAAATGCATGGTGTCCCTGCTGCCCCTGTGGAGGTATGTGGCGTTTAACGGCAGTGTTGCTGCTGGTTTGTCTGGTACAAACTACTCAGTGAAGTCCTGCTTAGTGCTGAGTGTTATTCCAGGGATAAAGGATGTTGTGTACAGCGTGAGCTGCATGTCTGCTTGGTTACCGCTGTTTTGAAGCAGGAGAGCAGCATAGTTGGTGGTTCTTCTTTTCTTTGTTTCATATGTGCATACCTTTTCCTGTAAGTGTGTTTTCTTGTCTTTTAGAGCATCAGTTGTTACTGTGCTGTGTGAATTCATCCTGTACCTCTTCCCTAAAGTGCCTCCCAGCTTCAGGTTTAACCGCGGCTCCTCTTCAGCTCCAGTAATAGCTCCTATATCTCAGTGTTTGAGCACATCCTGTTTCAGTCATTTATGATTGATTGATAGTCTTGGAAATTGTGCTTTAAACAGTTGTGTGTAAATTCTGATAATTGAGAATTTTCTAAAATTTACATGTGACTCGGTAAGAAACAACATCCGGTATGAATCGTGGACTTATTCTCCTCTGAGCCTAAAAACAGTGTACTCACTGGATGAAATCCTTCTCTGGCTCCATTACAGTGGCATAAACTTTAGAACTCAAGTAAAGTACAAGTACCTTAAAAATGTGTTAAAGTAGTGTAGAGAGCAGTAGAGACAGATGAGGGACCTGGTTAACCTGGCTTAGCACAAAAACTCAAAGCAGCAGCAAGTTGCTTGGCCATAGATAAAAGGGAAATAATATAACATCTCCAAAGCTGACTTGAAAACCTTTACAACAATCTGGGCTTTTACAAGCTCTGCCAAGTGTTTTGAGTGCTAAGCTCTATTAGCCTGGAGCAACACAAAAGAAATGGCTACTGTAATCTTTATGCTGGGTCGTCTTTTCATCTCAGAGATAACTGGGATCCCTACAGCTGCATGTTCCCTCCATGGCTCTCTCTCAGATCTCCTGCTTTCTCAAACAAGGAATTAATGCTACTTTTACTCAAGTGCACTGTGATGCAGTAACTGCAGATTAGGGCCCATTAGGAACAGACTGACTTTTGTTACACCATAATTATCAGGCAAAGATTGGAAAATTACATTTCATTTGTGATCACATTATTAACTATTCTGGTGTCCCACTATATATTGAGATTAGGTCCTCGCACTGTGCTTGTGATGCGCTTATGTTACATTATAATCCTTTCTTTGTGCCACGTCCAAAATAATCTTACCAAAAAAAAAAAAAAAAAAAAAAAGGTAGTAATAACACAGTCTGTTTAGGTTGTCTAGGTGACTAAGAATATAAATGGGTTTAATCGGAAATTCAGGTTTCAGTATTATATAATATGACAGAACATCAGATTTACACAACAATTCCTTATGGACACAATTCAAAAGTAAAAGCTGCCCCCCGTATTCTGTATCCAGATGAAATGGAAGATGCTTTTCATTTAGACTTAGCCACAATGCAAATGTGATTACAGTCCATACCTACTGGTCCTCCCCCAGGCCAGAACCTGGAACATGTCTGTCTCCACACTCCCAGCTGGAAGGTGCTGGGGGTGAGCATACTTGTCAGATTGTTAGTGTTGAAGAGAAAGTGCAAGTACAATTGGCAGAATTTTAAAATCGTCGTCTAAAATAATGTATATGGTTAAAAGAAGGAAGGAAGTCTTTATAAAAGAGATGCTCCTTAATGTCGGTGTTGGTGTTTGATTGACAGCAGTTCGAGGGGCATGTCTGTGTCAGTGTTTGATTGACAGTTGCTGGCAGAGTGCCGTGCACCACCGTGCAGAAAGAGAGGCAAAGTAAACAAACTTGTGCTGTAGCTACTTGTCATCAAAGAGACCAGAGAACTGGACCTCCATGCTAGATTCACAGAGAGAGACCTTATAGGTCTCAGAGAGGGAGAATGTCAGCCCGTTTCTCCAGAAAAAAGAAACTCCAATCAAGGAAGAAGAACCACAGCAAGCCCATTCAGCTGCCCAGGATCCAGAGAATCAGGGAGAACCACAGTTATTCGTCAACCTTTCCACCTGATGATTACACTATCATGAACAGACAGTGTGTGAAGCACAGCATCATCCAACCAGACCATTACTGAAGCTAATTCTCCTCTAGCCTGTAAGCTGATGTTAGCCTTGCACTTTTCCACAGTGAATGTTTGTTTGGTGGCTTGTTCAACAAGCTCAGCTGCTGCACAAGACCTGTGGTCATGCTTGTAAGTTAGATGAGCAGGAGACTTTAGCAGAAAAACAGATGTGGGTTGTTGTTCATGTCTTGTCTGTGGCTCTTGTGTAACCGCTGCTGACTGTCTTAGTGCTCAACCATCATGAAGCCAAAAAAATATAAAATACAAATTTCCTCCTGCTGGTTTCTGACTTTTTCTCAAAGGAGAACACATGGAGAGAGAGAGGTTTCATTGGGAATTCAAATATTAGCATTTTACATTAATGTCAAAGATTCTACAGGAACACTTACACATTTATCTTGAACAAACAGTGAACTGAACATTCCCTGTTGTCTTCTACACATTTGTAAAGTGTGGGCCCTCAGGCTCTTGAAACTTTTTCACAGTTCATGCACAAGAATTTTCTGAAGGCTGTGCACTCAAATGTCATCTTAGTGGCTATTATCTAATTTGTTGCTTGGTAACAAAAATAATTAACAAGGTTAATTAAGCATATGAAGAGCACAGGCCAAGACAGTCAGTGTAAAACAAATCCATTGCTTCCATTAAGATTAGAAACAGTAATGTAATGCACAGGAACACTCTTAACACACTAGTCTTGTTTTTACTCTCTGTCTGTAATGTGTGTACTATGTGTCACATCAAAGACGAACCTTTCACACTCTGTGAAGGACAATAACGTTTTTCTGAATCTGAATGACTACCGTGCTGCAGATGTCTAAAGTTACATGCAGAATGCATTATTTACTCCAAACCTCGCTGATCCCTTTGATGCCATTCCTTTCTCATGGCAGAGTTTTTCCCCACAGGAGAGCATCTGGTATGTTATCTCCCCGTCTTAAATCATGAGGCAGTGCGGGGGGATCACTGGGGCAGGGGGCTTAGAGCAGACGACATACTCTGGCCTTTATTATCTTTGTTTGCTTGCTCGGATGCAAGTTGTCCATTATAGAGCAGCATTCCAAGGGTTTGTTGCAGAACGCAACTGTGGCTCCAAATGCAGAATTTCACAACATTTCCAATCATTTCCAATCAACATAACATAACATAACATAACATAACATTACATAGCATAACATAACATAGGAACGCAACATATAAACAGATAAAAGGATATGAATAAGCCAGTCTTCCATTTAAAAATTTGAAAGATAATTTGTCTAACAAGAAGGGTACAGGACACAGTTGCATCCCATATGATTAGGATAAGAAAACCAGATTCCAGCATGGTGACTCGTTTGTTTGTGTATTGTTTGTTCAAACAAAACAAACATTTTTGCTTCATTAATTCTCAAGTTATGAGCATTACATGTCAGATAAATAAACTGTAATAATGAGTATGTAAAGAAATAAAGCACTGACGAATGAGACTACTTTGGACATTGATGGGGTGCTGACATAATAGGCCCATGCTTAAAATTTTTATATTTAATTTCTCAAAATTGGTTAGAGCACAAATTTTCATTTTGTGTGCACAAACAGCTTGAAACAGTCTTCATTCATATCCTGACCACAGACCTCACACAGGTGCAATGATTGAGTGTGATTCAGTACACCATCATACTGTCTGCTTATTTAGACGCCCAGTCTGAGTAATTCATGGGAATCGTGCAGTTATAGTAGCAGTGTATGGTATGGGCTGTGTAATGGTGTTAATGTGTAGCCTAAAAGCCTAATTAGAAACCATTTCTTTTCCACGGACATTCAGAAACGTCCACTTAGTGAGTCCAGTCTGGTGCTTACGTTGTATTCCTACTACTGTTGCCAAGGAAATTAAAGACTTTCCTTCAGGAGAGGTAGATCTGCCTTGTTGCCAGAAGCTATTCCTGAATGAATTGGCCACCTGCAGCACACACACACAGGAGTATCCTTAAATTCTTTTCTCTTGTAAAACTGTGATGTGTTGTTGCCGGATGCACCCATTGGTACTCGATGGTTGTGATCGCCAGAGTTGTACTGGCAACAACCACAAGGGGCAACAATGAGCCCATTCAACACTCAATAACAAACTTTGAAAAGTGAAAAGGGGTGGGGGTCAAACAGAGTGGAATATGGGATGAGTAAATGATGAGATGGAGAGGAGAGGAAGCAGGTCCTTAGCTAAGTCAGCTGGCATGTACTGTAAATCCTTCCAACCCGTAAATAATTCATAAACATTCCATGCTGATGATCGCTTTTATTTTATCACTCACAACCACTATCGTACACTTGACTCCTGAACTTAGAGTAGTACAACTACATCTTGCCCCTGCTCCCCACACCACCAAGACCCCCCTGTCCTCTTTGTCGGTTCTCTCTTTCTTTGTAGCTCTCACTTTCTTTCCATTGGTCTGTTTGTCTATTTTCCACTGCTCTTTTGTGCAAGTCTCTTTGCAGTTCTGTTGTCTTGGACTCAAAAAATTACACATGAATGACAAGATGCTTGATTGAGCTGGACAGGACAAGGCTGGATCAGACTGGGATGGACAGTGATGAACTAGACAGTGAACATGGCTGATCTGGGAAAACTCTGGCAGAACAAAACAAATGGAAACTTCTCAATGTATTGACACATATACAAGGCAAACCAGCCGATAGAGTTCTCAGTGTTAAACACAGAGGTGTTAAGACAGAACAGCATATTGATGTTGTTGCTTTTCTTTCACATTTGCTTCTGACATTTTAAAAGATGATTTTGGTGCGGCACTAAAACAGATCCTGGGGAAACTACATTCAAAAGGGTTCTTCCCCTGAGGAGCATACATTTGCTGAAGAACATTCATGGAAATTACTTTATTACTGTACATTGCAATATTTGTTCACAAGTAGTTTGGCACACAATGATGCTAAATGTTAAAGGATCATTAAAATGACTGAGGTTCATCCTCTGGGGAGCATGAATATCTACAGCAGATTTAATGGCAAATAAGACAACCCCCACATTGTCCTCTGTTCACTGCATATGTACTCCATTACCTTTATTTTATTGTAGTTTGTAGCATGTACCTTAGTTGATATTGTACTTTAGTGGTTCAAATTTCCAACTACCACAAGTCTCTGGGGCTTCAGGGTTTGTGAGCTCTTGTGGCAGTGTACAGTATATTCAGGACATTTCATAACAGTCTTTCAAGATAATGTAAGAGCTGCAGCAATTATTTTTTGTGTCCGCTTGAAGCAAGGCTGACATATAATGACCTTGTAAATATACTGTAGGGAACTGTGCCATAAAACCTAAACATTGAGCTAATAGATGCCATGTTTGCAGGCAATGATTTGATTTCTACAAACGTATAAAATCTTGCCTGTGAGGAAAACTCAGGGGAGTCCTCATGATCAGTAGGGTTCATCCTCTAGGAAGTGGAACCATGAAAGTCCACTGAAAATTTTATTTGTCTGTGTTCCACTCACCATGTCCTGGAACAAATGGAAGATTTGGACTGATGACAGCATTAGAAAACATTTTGGGTATTATCAAAAAAATGTGTGGACCATGAATATTCGCTTGTTGAGATATTTTGATTTGGACCAAAGTGTTGGACAAACAGATGGCACAATAAAAGGACTAAAGTCTCTGTCCTTAGGCCTTGCTGCTGTTGCAGTCACAAAGAAAGCCTAACAGTTCCCTCTCTTAACTTTTCAGTATTTTTATTCGGTTGCTGTTTTCTGTGGAGGTAGGAGGGAGAACAAGTTCCAAAAGGGATAGTGAGCCATACACCACACAAACAGCTGTCCAAACACACATGGCAAATTTTCTTTCGCTCCTGAGATGACCCATCTACAAAAGAATATGAGACGGTGGTAAAGAGCAAGTGAAACTAAAGTGCTGCTAGAGGAGAAGGGGGTGAGAGAAGTTAAGATGGAGCCAGTGAATGAGTGTTGTGGAGATGGAGTGCGAGGAATGATTTGAGGCCTGCAGGTGTTTTCATATCCTAAAAGAGATCGATATTTGCGTTCATTCTGACGCTGACTGTACCGCACGGCTCCAAATAAATAACCATAATCACAAAACGCCCCAAGATTGACTCTCAATAGAATTATCATTCTTTTCTCTTTGGCAGATTTGGATATTGCTCCTTCAGGGTTCTCAAATGACTTTGTTGTCGAGTGTGTTGTGAGTGTGTGCGTGTGCACTTGTTTTTCTGCGTGTTGAGAGCATTCAAATTTCACTGAATCAATGAACTATGGGCATTGTATGAAGTGTGTGTGGGCAATCTTTTGACAGTATATAGATCTTTTTTTTTATGTGAGTGTATGCCGCGTTTGATTGTGTGTATGTGTGTGTGTGTAGCCATGGGCTGTGAACAACAACAGGCCACAGTAATTGAATCTTCATCTGAGCCCTTAAGTCTTCCCATTAGATAACGATAACACACACATGCACACACACTGCTCGTTCAGTCTCATTACAGTATCAGAACAATATAGCAGTAGCTGAAGTGCACAGCAGTAGGTTTTGTCTTTCATCATTAAGAGCTGATGGCCCACTGCGTTTGAGCTGCAAGAGATTTAGAGACAAAAAAGTGATATGAGGATGAAAATGATGGAAAATGAAAGGCTATGTTTTCAACCAGCTATTAATATGTAATCCATGTATGGAAATATCTCATTGGGATAAGGTAAAGCCCGTTAATGCGAGCTTTAAATGCAGAGAGCACGTATTACGGGTGAAATGTGTGAGAGTCAGTCAGATGGAAACGCAATTCTCACTGTGTGTTTGCTTTCCATTCTGGGCAGAGGTGTCGTCACTGCAGGTAGAATCTTCATCACCGCAGCTGAAACAAGTCATCATCATCAGGGCTGGAAAAACGCCATCGGCACAGGTAGAGGGGTGATAGCCAATAACAACTAGTGCTGTGTTTTGGCACAGGAACAGAGCACGTCGGCACATGTAGTGGAGCGTAGTACGAAAAGACCCTGGCCCTGTCCTCAGTGCTGAGTAGTGCGCTGCTGACTAATAATTCTTGGTCAGAGCTGTCTCCTCTCTGCTCTCTAGTCACTACTACTTTAACTGTTGTCTTAATGGAGCTGTATACCCCCATCAGGCCCCACTCATCCCCCTACCGCTCCCATCTATCTCTCCCCAGTTCTAATTCAGCCCCACTCTGCAAAAAGCAATGAAATGGAATTGACCGATACCTGCAAAATGCATTACAGTTCATAATAGGATATCAATAATAATAAATAAACAAGAGTGAAAGTCTAAAGCCCTGCCAGCGGCCCCTAGGGGATGTAAACATTATTACACCTCGTAATATAAAAGTGTGCAGGAACAAAATGACGATTTATAGTCTTTGAAGAGTCTTACCTACGGAACAACAGAGCCCCCGATGATGAGAGATGATATTTTTTATCTTGTGCGTTCATGTTAGTATTCTAAGCAAACAAGCTATTACTTTGTCTGCATGAGATTTTTTACTTTGGGGCCCCAGACTTTTAAGTAGTGATGCATCAAACACAAGGTTAGTACAAAAATGTGTAATTTGTATATCCCCATGGGAGGTCGAATGTTAACACATCTCATGGCCTAAATATTTTAAGATCCTTCAGGTGGAAAGTTGATCTTTTGTCTGGAGGGTGGTGCTGGAGCAGATGTCATGGAATCCAAAGGGTTCATCCTCAAGGGAGCATGAAAATCTCCAGTCAGTTGAATAAAAATCAGATAATTTGTTTCTGAGATATTGCATGGGGTCATCAAATTCAAGGAGACTATTAATATCCTCTGCATATTCTACAAACAAAAATTCAGGATTCAAGATTTCATGGTTTAAAGGTTTTAATGTCACATGCTCATACAATATGTGTAGTAAAATGCATGCAGTATCCAAGGGTGGGCTTCTCCTGAGGCAGTGCAAGATAGGTTAGCCTCCTGTAAAGAGTAATTACAATAAGAACAAATATAAATGTAACATATATAGTATACATTATTAGAAACATGTATGTGACTGCCATAGTGACTGTCAGAAGCAAAGGTGGAAGTACTTGACCATATTTAATGCTGTAAAACCTTTATGGAGCAGGTCTGGGTATGTGTTAAGGCATATGTGTCTCACTTTGTAACTGTGTGATCTAAATCCATAGCCATATCATCTGTTACGGTGTGTGTTTCCGCATTAATTTGTGTTTCCCCTCCCACTGAACCTAATTTTTTGACACATAATTTCCTCCTACCAACAGTCAACAGTGGTTTCTTTAAACCATGACTACGATGCAACCTGTTAAGCCAACAGTTGCTTCTTTCAGCACGTTGCTTCTGTCGGCTGTTTGCTCAGCAGGTAGTGGACAGTGGGTTCATCAATAGCTGCCAACATTCTGGAGCTGACTCCCAGTCTTCTAGCCAGACGCTATGTCCAGAATGTAATCATCCATGCTGGATGTAATGGTGTACCTGGCCAGAAGTTCAACATTTTAAAGCATGATTTTAGCAAACTCTTGGATTTTCTTAAAGACTCAGGCAAACAGGTTTTTATTGCTGGGCCTGTCGCTCCTCTGAAGAGAGGCATCAGCTGTTTTAGCAGGACCCTCAGTCTCTCACCTTACTTTGGTCTGTTCTGCTCAGTTTACAGTGCAGTTTTTATTGACATTTTTAATCTGTTTTGGAATGAGGCATCAAAAAGACTGATGGCATCAACCCAGACAAATCACAGCACCTGCCCTTGCTCTTCTCAGTTCACCAAAAAAGCCACGCACCCTCCACTGTCACTAACCCATTGATGTGCTCTTGCTGACCAAAACTTAATTGAAATGTGATGATTTTATTCCATTAAATGAAGAAGTCCCTCCCAGTGTCTCTTACTTATGCACCCTTAGCTCTCTGGCTGCAGTGGTGAGGTGGCTGTAATTTTTTGGGGTAATTTTACCTACCTTGTGGGGAATTCTCCTTCTTTGAATATCTTGCCTTTCTTTATGCCTTTTTTCTTCAACCTACTTTGTTTATTTTAGTTTACCGTCCTGCTAAAGCAAATGCCTCCTTTATGGCTGAGCTTTTAACTTTATGCTTCAAGATACTGGGGCAACCCATATCCATGGTCACATCTCACATCCGTTTTAACTTTTGGTGTAAATATTGTTGATCTAGAAACTGTTGATATGTTTATTTGTGATCATTTTCTTTAATGTACTTTCTGTACTACTTCTATACTTTAACCCCTTAATTGCCAACACATTTATTCAGGCTTTCCTCTCCTCTCCTGTAGCACGAGATACTCATCTTCCTACTTTCAAACAGCTAAACCATTTCAGTAGTATCTCTTTGGCTACATTAGTCTAAGTAAATCCAAGTAAATTTCGTGCTCGCCTGTCCAGCAAAAGCTCTCCCTGGCTGAACGAACACACTAATCTTAGAAGAGCACTCAGAAAGAGCACAACCCACACCTTCCCCATTAGTGGTCATCTCCTTCTACCAAATTTCCCTTGAAACTACAGAACTGATTAATAACATGAAGTCCTCTACCTTCCCTTGGACCCCAACCACAGACCCAACTTCCATTTCTTTCAAAAGACATTGAAAAAAGTTGTATTTCACCAGCTGACCACTCATCTCAACAGTAACAACCTCTTGAATAATTTCCAATAATGTTTCTGTGCCCTTCACAACACAGAAAATGCCCTCCTGACAGTGAGCAACGACAACCTGCTGGCTGCTGATTCAGGTAAATGCTCAAACCTGGTCCCTCTGGCTTTGAGCATTGCCTTCAGTACCACCGATGAAACTGTCCTCTCGTTTGTCCCCTTAGTACAGGTGATTCTGTGTCCTCCCCGGCTTTTATCCACTATGGTGTCCCCCAGTGCTCAGTTTTAGGTCTCATCCTTTTCTCCTATTACATTCTCCCCCTGGGCAACATCATACAAGACCATAACATTGAATATCATTTCTACGCTGATGACATGAAAATCTATCTTCCAATTAAACCTGATAACAAAACCAGCCTACACCTCACATAATTGGTCAGCAGACATTAAAATTAATGTCCAACAACTTTTTGCAGCTTAATGACACCAAATCTGAAGTTGTTCTCTTTGCCTCCACCCATGTTAGGGCTCAGAATGATTACAACCTCCTTGGTCCACTTGCTTCCAACTTAAAGCCCTCTGCCAGAAATCTTGGTGTAATATTTGATTTTAAACCACCCACTAAATAAATAGGTTATGTAAATGGTGATGGTTCTTTGTAGAACCACAGAGCCATTTGGAGAACCCTTTAAGAACAATTACTCTTTCTGCGAGAAACAGCAGATCAGAAAAGCTTATATGAATGATTATTCTAATGTATCCATATTGTATGGATCTTTTTGAATGGCACTGACAACCTATTAAGGTTATCAGCTTGGACTATTTGTGGACTGTTATGTTCAAAAACTGCAAAACTGACATTTTTACTGTAGTTTAAGATATTTATTTCAAGATAATTTATTACCAGTAATTTATTCAATATTGAAGATTGAGTTCTTTCTTTCGTATATTCTTTGATTAGCCTTGGAACAAGCACAAATACATGTCCAAAAGGCAAAAACATTATTAGATCACACAAATGGTTATAGTTAGTTATTGTTAGATAGTTTTTGATTGGAGTTTCATAGAGATTGTGTTCATAGAGATTGTGAGCAGTCTTCCTCTGTCCCACAGCATCTTGTTAAGTTTTCCTAACAGCAGACTGAGATAGGACAGATAGTCAGTCTGCAGCCTCTTCATCACAAGTCCCAGGGACTAATTCTGAAGTAGATAGCTTGCAGGATGTCTGTATTTACCAACCGTTTTCTATCTTTTTTTTTTTTTTTTTGTTACACATTCCCTGGGACTGATCAGGGTAATTTTAACAGTTTTTGTTTTTTTTTTTTTTTTAAAAAAGAATATCTGGAAAAAAAACTTAAAATATTTGCAGTCTTAGAGCACATATCAACATACCACATACCACTACCACCCCACCCCATCCCTCTCTGTCCTGCTCTTTGATGAGCTTTATTGTTGATTTAATGGGACTGTGGAATCTGCAGTGCAGCTAGACTGGACTGGATGGATTAAACTTGAAAACAGGTAATGAGATTCTGGCTGGCTAAGCCAAGACTCACAAATATACAATGTCACCAGGAAAGCACTTGTCTCAATGTTTAAGCAGTGTTATGCAGGTAACAATTTGAAAATGTTATTGTCCTTTCAGGCTAAAGCACCAGCTGGATCTTTAGCAGCAAAGAATAACTGTATAATTGAGATGCTTCTGACAAAATTCTATCTAAAATACAGGAAGTGACAAATAAAATTTGTTTTGATGCAGGTGTATGAGGAGAATCTAGCACTGATAATGCAGTACAGAGGCTGACTTCTGTTCTCTTCTGAAGACCTCACCTCAATGGGATATCTGCACATGATGAACAGCCTGAGCTGTGACATCCATGATCGTACAGAATATGCATCAATATCATTACCAGTGAGTAACAGTAACCAAGGTTTATTTTCATTAGTGAGTGATCTGTTCACCATTATTACATAAATAGTTTAATGCCAAATTATCAAGTTTACCACATTTTAAGTTTGCTTATTCTTTCTAGACGGCACTTGAATATTTAGAAATTACTTTGAGATGGAGATAATATTCACATCTGAGAATCAGGAACCACCTAATGTTTAGACTTTTACTTGATAAATGACAAACTCTTACTAAATATCAAATATTTAAATTATTTTCACTTTTATTAGTAAGTGACATTACCAGCTGCATCCTTTAAGTTGTTCTTCTGTCTTTTAGTGCACTTTAGCTTTCATAGTGAATATGTGTATGGCTAAGCATAATAGAATTATATACAATAGAAATACTGTATCACAAAAGTCACTGCAAAATAATGCAAATATGCCTTTTCTTTTCTTTCTCACTGACTAATTGATTGGTTTTAGAGAAGTTATCCTTGGTTGATTATTCTTCCACCAACTATGGATGGATCACTTAACAGTCACTGGCCGGGGGTCCAGAGGGTCTGGAGGACACTAAGCTAGAGCCTTTGTTTGAAGTGACTGTAATGTTATTTCTTGTTGGAGACAAATAAATCAGTCAAAAGTAGAGGTGACCCAATCCTCAGCTGGGATCAGGTTATGATCCTGATCCCAGCTGTTAGGGTTGGGATCCAATAGCCAGATCCATTTTGCATTCAGTTCTTGGTTGGCCAAATACCCAGATATGCAAAATGATATGATAATGAATCTGTGACTGAACCTTTTTCCTAAAGGCTCAGTCACAGATTTAGACTAAAGGTCTACAGCCTCTCAGAGCCAAGAGCATGGCTGCAGACCTTTAATCTCATTGGTTAATTTCACATGGTTAGGAGGGGCCATCTATTACATGTCTGTGTCCAGAGGCCAGCTGTCTCAAAATCTGGATGAGATCTGGATGTGATATAATGAAAAAAAAACAACAAAAAACAAACAAACACACAAAAAAAAATCAAATAGTGATTATTTTCTGCTAAACTAATTTAACTAATTTAGATAATAACAGCACTCAAACTGAAATTTGTTGCAGCACTCTTCTTTGCAAAAAAAGAGGAATATTATTGTAATGTGATAGCTCTCAGCACTGTTGTAACATCATGCAGGCATGGTAGACACATCACAAGGGAGCTGGTATGAAGGTTGTGTTTGCATGATGGGTCCATATGTGTTTTCCTGGGAGATCAGCCCATCACTCAGTTCCTCTCCTCTGAGCCTCCTCTTCCTCCCTCCCCTTCATTCCTCTTTCCAGGCCATATGTCTCCATATTTGATGTGTGAATGTGTGTGTATGCATCAACGGAGTTCTGCTTGTTCACACGTATGAGTGTGTATATATGTGTGTGTGTGTGTGTGTGTCCATATTTGGAAGAGGTCTTAATCAGATTGTATAGCTGAGTGAAATATGAAGAGCTGGGTGATTTCATTAAGGCGGTGGAGTGATGGAGCCCATCACGGCTCACAGACACCTTGGATTTCTCTTTATTTATCCTCAACATTAAACCAACAAAACAATTCACCTAAGAGCCTCTCGATCTGTCACACTCTCCCACCTCCTCCTCCTCTCTGTATTTCATTTTACTATGCTATGTGAAAAGCTGAGGCATACGCTTTATGTCTAAGTGTGCTTTATTCCAGTGTGCGTATGTAATCAACACAGAGAGGGAAAGACAGGGAAGTGAAATAGAGAGCAGATAATGTATATAACTGGTTTATTTACTTGCTTTCACTTGCGTCTTTTTCCGTCTCAAAATCAAACTCTGCACACTAGGAGGCATGACGAGTTCTGACATCACAAAAAAAGCACCAAACAGACAGAGCAGCAGAGTGGAGGATTGGATAAAGGATGACAGACAGCAGTGTCCATGGAGATAGCTCCTACAATAGACCATGACAATAGTTTGTGTTTCCGGCAACAGAGTTTATTTCATTGGGCTTGTATCCTCACCAGCTTAGCCTGCAATACCACAAGCCTGTATACACATGCAGACATGGCTTTTTGTTCAAGACAAAGTCAATACATTTCCTGTTGTAAAACAACATTGTTAATGGAAATCAAACTTTCTACTGTAATTTATTATTTCATCAATTTAATAACACAACAGATTGCCCAGCCATAATCTAGATTATGGCTGGGCAATGTGCAAAATCTTTAATGGAAAGTAGCTAAGTATGCTAATTAGCATATTCATGACATCTCACATTGGATTTGCGTTCTGCCCAGTGTCAGCCGTTTTCAGCCCTTTATCTGTTGCATGTTTTTTCTGTTGCTTTGGTCAGACACTGGCACAAGTATGAAATGACACATTAACCAATTACTTCGAAGCCATTTCCAAGCTGCTGCTCTGCTGTTGCTAAAATCCTGATTTTATAATCAGGACATCACCTGACAAAAATCATCACACACCGAAGTTAAATGACTGTGCTGTGATTTCAGATATATTTACTTGTGAAAGAATTACTCAGAGAGAAATTTAGAAGCGTATTTATGTCTACGTCAGCTGCCGTGTGGTCAGTGAATGGAACACATATAAAGGTGTGAGTGCAGAGGGAAACCTTGCAATCTCGTGGCAATACTGGCGACTCTTTCTTACGAAAAGTAGCAAAGGTTTGTCCAAAAAGTTACTCGATTTTTCATTAGGTGCTTTTTTGCAAAATGTTGCTAAAGGTGTCTGACAAGTTGGCGAAACTCGCAACAAAGCTAGACATGAGCACAACGAGGAACACATCCTAGCCTCACTCCCTCAGGGAGTGGGGAGGTGAGTTCCAGAAGATGACATCCTTCTGTGCCTGGTTAGACACATGCAGTTTATGGAGCTTGTCATGGCTTGGATGCAGTTGGAGATGTGCAGACCATCACTGAAGGTGTCTCATGTGTAGAAGACTCAGGTGTATGGCTGACATCATCCCCAGCTTCCTCCTGCGAAGAGGCGAAGATTAGCAAGTCATCTATGTAGGTCAGAATCCTGATTCCCCTCTCCCTGAGCAGACACAATGCCATCTCCACAAATTTGGCGCAAGCAAGTAGCCAAACAGGAGGCAACAGTGTTGATGAATCCCCACTCCTACATCAAAATACAGATGTTTCCTGTGCCTCAGCAGAATGGATGGATCTATGGATGTCACCCAGTTGCTCAGCTGAATGCAGTGCAACAACTGCCTGACCATCAGCATGCGAAAGGGGCACTGTACAATGCCTGTTCAGTGCACACAGGTCAAGAATGACTCAGTCAGTGGGAGTGAGGGGAGATTGACAACTGCAGAGAGAACGGATCCACCCACCCCATTCCTCACATCACATGGAGGGACATACGAGGGGCCTTGGCAGAAAGGGACATGTGAGGCAAGAGAGGGGCAACAGGTTACACATTCAGTTTCCGCCACACTTGTCTCACTTGTCTTGGTAACCCTACAGAGTGTGGTGGTGTTGGTGCGAAGTCCCTGCTCCTGCCCTGCACTGCATGGGAGGAGAGGCATCCCCTCTCTGACAGGATGCTTTTTCATCCCTCAAAAGGCTGACACCTGTGCTGTGCAAGCATTGAAGGAATGGAGCTCTTTTACGAACATGGAAGGACTGGGACAATGCCCTTTATTAACATAAGAAAACATTCGATAATGCCTGTCTAAGACAGAGGCTTGGACTGGCCCAACCCTGGCATGGTGGTGGACAGGGGCGGCATGGTGGTGCAGTGGTTAGCTGTGTGTATGTGTGTGTGGTTGCCTGTCCTTGTGTGTTGGCCCTGCAATTGACTGGCAACCAGTCCAAAGTGTACCCCGCCTCTCAC
>JBBMJY010000002.1:662774-665274 GCA_037833715.1 Toxotes lorentzi | reverse complement strand
GAAGGCTAAACTTATCACCAGCCAGCTCCAGAGCAAAGACCTGTGGTGAGTCAATGTTCCCTCCAAAACCAAAGCGGCAAAACCCTGCAAGAGCTAACTAAAACATAAATCTGAGCCACTTTGGCCAAACCAGAGCAGCGATAATGAAGGGGATTAAGACAATGAAGCAGCGCGGATTAATGGTGCATCCACCAAATCTCAGCTGGGTATGAGACGATGGGTGAAGAGACAGGATGACAAATTACACGGAGAATATGATCCCAGTACAAGCTCCAGATAAGGATGTACAACATGATACATGTTATCATCACTGTGGGGACACAGTGTTCTTCTTCTTTTTTTTTTTCTCAATACAAATTGTATTGCCTAAATTCCCGAAAGATCTGTTCCTGCATCAATCCATCTGTTCCAATCCAATCTCCCTCTGTCCCACCCTCATCGATCCATGCATCATTCTGACTTAAAGGAACAATAACAGAGTTTTATGCTGGAACAAAGCTGCAAACTCTTAATGACTAAGTGATTTCTTTGGGTGGTAGTATATTTTGAAAGCCAGAAGACTCATCACCTGGCACTACAATTTCCCAGACTACATCTACAGAACTCAACTACTGGCAATCTCATCTGCTCAGCAGCGTGAATGGAGTCCAAGTGAACATCATCCGCTGAAGCGTCGTAATTTATCTCCTCAGCTCAGGCTTAAAGCCCAGCTCAAACTCCAAAACAAGAAAGTGCTGAGCAGAAATAGTTACATGATTTTAAGTTAAGTTCGTCATTGTTGTTGCAGTCCCAACCAGGCACAAGCAGAGGTCAGAAAAGGTCACAGATCTCTCATGAAAATCCTGCACCAAGGTGCAGTGTGACATCAGTGGTGGGTGTAGCTACAAGCACAGCAACATAAATCTAACAGGAGTCAGTGCAACAAAGATTTATTCCCTGTCTCAGATCAGTGCCTTCTTACTAACATTTCAACAACTTCACTCCATATTCTATTATTTTGCCTAAACCCACATTGAAAAGGTTATGTAAAAAAAATACAACATGGTCCATCAGCCTTGTAGATATTCAAATTATCATTTGACAAAGAAGTTGACCATTTGAATTACTGGCCATGTCACTGGTTGTGATTTTAAATTTGTGATACCTCTGATGGCTGCACAGAACTCCATTCAGCTCCTGTCAATGTCCGTTGGTTTCAGTCCTGGCACCAGACAGGACCTTGATACTGGACAATACTGCAAAATTTTACTTAAGTCAAAGTGGCACCACCACACTGTAAAAACACTACAAGAAAGTCCTGTATTGAAAATGTTTCTTAAGTAGAAGTAGGTTTTATCAGTATAATTAAATAAATAAAAATGTACTTTAAGTATCAAAAGTAAAAGTAGTCAAAGCAGAAAAATGCCCTCTGTGAATGTATGCAGTTATATTGTCATGTTGTTATTACTGGTGTAATTTTTTTAGTTGGTTAAGTTGGAGCTAATTTGAACTGTTTTACATGATGTCAGGTAGTTTCCCTCTGAATTATACTGAAGTATAAGTATAGTAGAATAAAATGGACATACTTTAATAAAATACAAGTATGTCAAAGTTTGTACTTAAGTACAGTATTGGGGTAAATGTATTTTGTTACATTCCACAGCTGGCAAATATCAACTCTTGGTCTGAGACAGGAGACAGACCGTTGTCCTCCACATGTTCACAGCCCCATTGTCCACAACCTTACTGTCTCCTTTGTTGCATAAAGGGCACACTACGTCCTGCAATGGCACCGAATGTTGCTGCTGGACATGAATCGGAACCTGCACATCTGTCCAACATGAACACGATTCCTAGGATAGAGGGCTGTTAGTTTGTAAGTACCTGGCTTTGTTTAATAGCTGCTTCGGATTGGTTGATGAATATATCCTGAGAGTTCAGCAGCCAAAAAGTGCAGCCATGTTTTTTGTGCAAATCTGGCAAATCATTGGCTTCACCTTCTCCCAAAAGCAGATTATTCACTGCAACAAACTGATCATAGAATCATAGACAGTTTTCCAATATTCACCAAATGCAAAACATTTGGTCACTGGATTTGTGGCTGGATTTTACGGCTGTGGACACAGTTTTTGAGTAGTCTGGGTGTAAGCCATAGATGCTTCAGAGCGGTGTGTGTTCCACACTCTCTGCTTTATATTTAACTAAAAACCAGCAGACATGGTTTGAACATTGCTTACTGAGCACAGAAACTACAGATTTTATGATGAGTCCTAGCATTATCTGCCAGCCATGCTAAGCTCTCACACTGCATATGCTCAGAGAACAAACTTTGTGTACATGCGTGATGTACAATGCTTATTGTATGCATGTGTATGTGTTTCATTGAATGTTTATGTGTATGTGAAAGAAAGGGCCCTTTTGTGTTTATGTGTTCCAATATGCTGTAAATGGTTGTGTGTGTGTGTGTGTGTGTGTGTGTGTGTGTGTGTGTGTGTGTGTGTGTGTGTGTGTGTGTGTGTGT